>JAHDVF020001597.1:0-40058 GCA_022606425.2 Lepidostoma basale | reverse complement strand
CCGTATAGTTTGCCAACGGAGCTCAGCAGACTGATGGCCCTGTGGCTCCCACAGTCTACACGGGCTCCCTTACCCTTGTAAAGAGGCATGATAACTGCTCTCCTCCAGTCCAGTGGAGTATACCCCTCCTCCAAACATTGTTTAAGGAGTCCACAAAGCTATGCAAGAACCACTTGGCCACCACTCTTGACAAACTCTATTGCAACGCAATCATATCTAACTGCTTTTCCACCTTTCATCATTTTCAATGCATTCTTCATCTCATTCATGCTTATCTCTTCTCTACTACTTACTTCATTTGTGTTCACAGCACTTACATTTTCTCTAGCATCCATATCAGCTGTTACGTTACTGCCATACATTTCTTTAAAATAGTTCATCCATCTTTCCTGTACACTCGTATCATCTGTCAGCATTCTTCCGTCTTCTCCCAGAATTGCTTTAACACATCCGCTTTCCGAGAAGTTAGGAGATTATTTAACCTCCTTCCGAAACATTTTTATATTCTCCTGGAAGTGGTGGGTGATTTTTTCTCCTTCTTCTATTTTCATCTTTTCCTTGCACTCTTTTATTCTCACTTTCACATTATTCTTACAAACCTTATATATTTCTTTCGCTCTCATATATTTTTCACTATCGCCCCTATCCACTGCAAGCAAATTCTTCCACGCATCCTTTTTTTCTTTAACGCTGTTTTTTACGTCCTCGTTCCACCAAACGTCACCATTCATTCTTCCTGTCTTACACGTCCCGCATACATCTTTTGCTCCTTCATATAAACTTTCTTTCAGATGGTTCCACTTTCCATCTACACTTAAATCATCCATCTCATATTTGCTCATTCTCGTATTAACTGTATTAACATACTTCTCTTTCACTTCGTTATTTTGCAATTTTTCGGTTTTGACTCTAGACAGGGCAGACACTATTTTGCGGGTCCTGGATCGCCATCCCCGAAACAAGATCACTCTAGCAACCACCAAGAAGTGGTCCGTCTCGAGTTCGGCTCCCCTGTACACCCTGGTATCCACCATGTCGCCTCTCAGTTTAGAGTCAATTGCAACATAATCAATCATCGTTCTCTCATTCCCTCTTTGCCATGTAAACATATGGATCCTCTTGTGGTCGAAAATAGTATTCGCCACAAAGAGGTTCCATTCCAGACATACGTCGAGCAACCTCATCCCATTATCATTCGTCTTAGGATCCCCGAATTTACCCAGACATTCCTCAAAGCCACTCCTTTGGATTCCCACCCAACCATTCATATCCCCTGCCAAAATTAATCTTTCGTTCACTTTCTTAACTTCCGCGATTTCCCTAACTTTCTCCCAAAACTAATCCTTCACCGCCTCTCCATCGGAATTGACTGGAGCATACCCTATGGTGAGGAAAATTTAAAATAACACTTATTTTTTTAATTTCTTATTTTGTCTCGGTGTGCTTATTAGTGTGTGGACACTTTTTGCTGTTAGGGAGTTAAGACAATGTCGTCTTATATTCAAAAAACTAAATAAATATTGTATTTGATAGAAATCTACATTGTTATAATTGACTTGACAACCACAATTGTAATTAATAATGTTGCATATTGAGCGAAAATATATATTATATTGTTATTTAATTTAATAGTCCATTTTATGTTCGTCGTGATTATTGAAATTATATACGTAATAATGATAATGATGAGTCATTTCCGAGGGTCATAAGGAAAGTAGTCACCGTTTGGGAATTAAAAAAAAACTAGTATATATAAACAAATACGAACGTTTTATTTGTAAAGAACATACCTTAAACAACTTCTCTTCTACCAATAGTCATCTAGCAAATTTAAGCATTTGAGGTAACGTGTGACGAGTTTTTGTATCCCAGCGTTATATTCATCCACTTACAGTGTATTGAGATACGTGGTCACAGCATTTCCGTATAATGCAGGTGGCGTTTAACAACTTCATGAATAACTGTTCGTGAAACATTACAGAAATTTTCACAGATCTCACAATTGTAGCGCACCAATCTTTCTTAACGAATTAGCTCAGCAGTTCGTCCGTAATGACTGACGGCCACCCCGAACGCTCGTCATCATAGGGGTTCTCTCTCCCCAAGTTGTAATGACGATACCAGTGCCGAACAGACGACTCATCCATAGCATTGTCATCATACACCCCCTTCAATTGCTATGAATATCGCAAGGTCGCACATTCCTTGCGTTGAGAAATTTAATCACAACTCTAACTTAACAACTGGCGGCGTACTCTATGTTCTTGAACATTATAAACACTCACAGAAACAACACAGTCAATACCAGTGAGATGTGACGTTGCACACAGACAGATGAAATAAAACTGAACGTATAAGTACTTGTCCGGCGGCTACTCTATTCGCCGGCGCTCCGCACGGCGTAAACGGATACTTCTTTACGGATACATGAACGATAATGCTATCATATAATGAACCATTTCAATTATTACGATTTTTTAATGAATCAAAACACTGTTTTTTTCTACTTTTCAGTGCACACTTTTTTCAAAAATGGAAAAAACAGTGTTTTTATTCCAAAAAACAAATTTTAAAATCAATCAAGTTCTATTTATCATATTAAATTAGGGGCGATAAACATAAGAAGGAAGCAGATTACATAAATAAGAAAAGGGAACAAAACTGGAAGGAAGTATTTATTTTTTCTTGAGATTGTATTATCAAATCAGTTTATTTATTCAACAGACATTAAAAACAGCATAAATTGCTGGGAGTACCCAGTTTTATGGCGCTGGAAACTCGTCATTCGCCCTCGCTCTCTATCTGCTAAGACTTTATGTCCCAATATTCAGAACCAACATGCTTCTGGTGATGCTGGTGAGAGCAATCAAACTGCCGACATTCATATTGGTGAAAGTACGTTTTGAAAACGAATACTCTTTACTTTAGAGAGTATCCTGCAGTCGAACCATCTCTCATGCGTTCCTGGTATTTTATATTATATTTTTACCTGTTCTCAATAGATGCCTTGTATTATAATTGTTGTTTGTAATATCTTTTGAGAAAATAAACTGATTTGATTTGATTTGATGACAGTGGTCACATCGCTTGAGGACATTAGGGAGTTGGACTTCCCAACCCAGGCTAGTTCTTCTCTCAGTCTGGTTTTTCTTCCCTAGTTTGAGCTTGTGCCCGAACAGACATATTTATCGATAGCTTCAAATAATGTAGTGTCTATTGTTAAATATCTGTTGGATGGACACATTATTTGTGTTTTATTTGTGTTCGTCTCAAGACTAATATTTAGGGAGTCATCATTTATTTATTACTTATTCATTTATTTCTTTTTATGTTTATTTTATTTTATTATTTTAATTTATTAATAAATAAATTTATTTAATTAATATTTAATTTATTTATTTTATATTAATTTATTTATTTTTTATTAATAATTTAATTAAATAATTTTTATTTGTTTATTTATTTTTATGAAATATTAAAAAAAAATTAATGTAATTTTAATATTTTTTTATATTTATTTATATAACCCACAAATTAGACATAACAAACGAAAAAAATTGGACACAAAACGGTGTTCCAAAGATAAAACAACGACATGAAACCAAAAAATTATCCATATCAGAATGAACCCAATATGGTTCACCCCATATCCTGCTGCCGATCGTCTTTTCTTCCCGCCCTTCGCACAGGCTCGCCCGCCCTCTTAGCTGGAGCCGCCTTTTTTTAGTTCATAGTTAGGATTAGCATTAGTTTATAATTAGGTGGCCACCATAAGGATAATTATGTCTACGGTAAGTCTTTATCTTTAATAAATTTCTATATGTTTAAAATTGACAAACCACGTCTACCTTCCCCAACTGACGGTATCGCAGGACCTGCTTTCTGGTAAGCTATTCTCCCAAGGACCCTGGAGCCGTTGATGCGCGAGAGGACTCGGCGAGGATCCGGAAGGTAGGTTAGGTACACGGCGAAGAAAGGGGCCGGAGCGTCCAGCCAACACCTTGGATCGCCTTTCCCCGATCTTCGGTGATCGTTGACGCTCTTTCCCTCGCTTTGTCTTTGCCTGTTCTGTTTAGGAGGAGGGATGACAAGCTTATTGTCAGGAAATAATAGTGTGCCCCTTATTTGAAGCCGCCAGGGCAAGAGTGGTCTTACCCCAAATTTAGACAATGGAGATAAATGCGATTGAAAATTTGACGTTTTTTTCCCATTTTTTTTTTAAACTATATGGGTTAGGGTCTTATTTAGTGATAAACCTTGTTTGTTTGGTGAATGTCTTTAGAATAGTATTTTGAAATATTGGGAAATATAAAGTTTAATTTATCAGTCTGACTCATGGTAGAAACGGTGTAATGGTTTGTTTGTTGATGTTTTGAATCCACAACACAAAGCGATGACGAATATAGAAGAAGTTTCATGATGTGATTTATGGATTGGTATATCTATGAGTCGCATTAGGATGCATGAAAAAAAAAAGATATTTTGTCCGTGTTTTTGTCACAGATTTTGTAATTTTGATCTAGCTAATAGCTCGTATTAATAAAAATCATTACACATTTATACTTTCATTTTTGCAAACTCTTTGAGTTTCTGTGGATACAGTTTGATGTCGATAAAACTTAACACAACCATATGACACGCCAAGTTATGGTTGTTGGAATAGAAAAGAACTTTAATTCTGTATTTTCCATAGAAGAATCTATCTGCAAGAGGTATCTGCGGTAATAGTATCAATAGTGTGGAAACCCTTAAAAAAAACAATTATTTTAATACACATGAATTCACACATAAATGGACCTTTCAAACGCTTACGTATATATATTTTTAAGTAACTGTAGGAGGCTTACTTATTGATAGCTAAGGCATTTACACTGTGAAATTCCATAGTAATATACTTAGGAAATTGAAAAAAATTTTAAACTGTTAAATTAAATAACTTTGTTTTTGGATCACAATTGTATTTTATTTTACGCGACAGCTGCTTCATCTAATTTAACGGTTTAAAATGTTATTTAATTTAACAGTTTAAAATGCTACAGTATCATTGTGTTTTGGCCAAAACAATGGAAAAAGAACTTTGTTTATTTTCCACAGAATATTAAAAAATATTATAAAAATCATGACATGTTTCGGAGGCTACTTCCATATTCAGGTGTAAATATATTAGGTCCTTACATATGTAATTGGCGTTTTGCCGTACTGGCAACTTTGATCTCAAATATCTTCTCTTTGGTTAGGAATTCCAAATTCAAATTTATACAGCTATTTACTCAAGTATTTGTGTTTTGAAAACTATAATTCATTTGTTTTTTCCTCAATTGTTTTTATTCTTTGCGTCACTCAGTTTACAAAATGGAAAACTTGAAATATCGCGTTATTTACGAGTACGAATTCCACCGTGGCACCAGTGCTGCAGAAACGGCTCGAAGGATTAATGATGTGTATGGCGACGGTGCCGCAAAAGAAAACACAGTGCGTTTTTGGTTCCAACGTTTTCGTTCTGGAAATTTCGACCTGCAGAACAAGCCCCGTGGACGGCCGGAGACCAAAGTTGATAATGAAGAATTGAAGGCTATTGTGGAAGCGGATCCATTGCAAACCACGTCCGAGTTAGCTGCAGGCTGCGGTGTTAGTGATAAAACTGTTTTAATCCACTTGAAGCAAATTGGGAAGGTGAAAAAGCTTGAAAGGTGGGTACCTCACGAATTGAGTGAAGCAAATCAACAAACGCGCGTTGACTGCTGCGTTGCATTACTCAACCGGCACAATAATGAAGGGATTTTGAATCGAATCATTACCTGTGATGAAAAGTGGATCCTGTATGATAATCGGAAGCGCTCATCGCAATGGCTGAACCCTGCCGAACCAGCCAAACCATGCCCCAAGCGAAAATTGACTCCAAAAAGTTACTTGTGAGCGTTTGGTGGACTAGTGCTGGTGTCGTTCACTACAGCTTTCTTAAATCTGGCCAGACGATTACGGCAGATGTCTATTGTCAGCAACTGCAAACCATGATGGAAAAGCTAGCTGCTAAACAACCGAGGCTCGTTAATCACTCTAGGCCACTGCTGCTTCATGATAACGCTAGACCACACACTGCACAATAGACGGCTACCAAATAAGAAGAGCTTCAATTGGAATGTCTAAGACATCCACCGAACTCTCCGGACCTTGCCCCAACAGATAACTATTTTTTTCGAAATTTGGATAACTTCTTGCAAGGGAAAAAAATCAACTCCGATGGGGCAGTCCAAACCGACGTCAAAGATTTTATTGATTCCCGTCCGAATGGTTTTTTTAGTAAAGGGATCGATGAACTACGTATGAGATGGCAAAAGTGCATAGATAGCAATGATTAAATAAATATATTATATTTAAAAAAAATCAACTTTATGTTCCTCCCATACAAAACGCCAATTTCATATGTAAGGACCTAATATAATAAAAACTAAACAAATAATGACTAATATAAAAAAAAACGCATTTAAAATTCGATACAATATTTTAAAATTTCTAAATTACAATTTAATATTTTTATATAATCATTATGAATAATTATTGTTCAATATAATTTTTTAGTTCTAACTGATAAAAAATATCAGTAAAAGTGTGACAGTAAAAGTGTGACAGTCCATTCTTTCTGCCTACCCATTCCGGGAGACGGCGTGATGGTTAGTTAGTTAGTTTATAAGAATTAGTCCAGGTTAATTTTTAAATTTAAATTATTTTTCTATTGAATTTTAAATGTGTATTTTTAGTCTTTCCTTGTTTAGTTTTTATTATATATTTACACCTGAAGATGGAGGTATCCTCCGAAACATGTCGTGTTTTTTAATATTTTGTGGAAAATAAACAAAGTTTTTTTCAATTTCCTAAGTATGTTGGAGGTTAACTCGAAAGGTATACAATATTAACCCAATATTACAAGTTACATCCTTGTGACAACAATTATACATAACTCAAGTATACACGAAGTGTGTTAAACAAGTATCGAACCTCATTATTTCCCGCGCAAACCAATGAAACGCAGGAGACATTCTTCGGTGTAGGTATAGAGAAACTCTTGCGCAATAGTGATATTTTTCCTGACCGCAGAAATCGTCAGTCGCTCGCAGTCGGCCAACGAGTGATTTCAGTTTTCGTTAAATGGGAGAAAATACTTAAACAGAGATATTCGAAAACCATTTGCAAGATTCAATAGGCTTTCGGGGACGATGCCATGAGTACCTCACGCATAAAGGAGTGGTACAACCGCTTCAAAAATAGCCGCACATCAGTGGACAGTTAACCATGTATCAGCCGGAATGACAATGTCATTGAGCGGATTGTGGTATTGCAAGATCGTCGTATCATAGTCCGAAATTTTTTAAACGAGATACCAGTAAGCATCAGATTGGTACATTCAATTTTGAACAAGGATTTGTGCATCACGAGAGTGTCCGCGAAGTTTGTAACGAAGCTGCTAACAATGGATCAGAAGCAATGTCACCTGCAAAACATATCTGTGTGTCATCAGCCTCCTTACTCACCCGATATGGCTCCGTGTGAGTTTTATCTATTTCCTAAGCTGAAAATTCCGCTTAAAGGGACCCGATTTGAGTCAAGAGAAGACATCATGCGTTATGCAATGACACACTTGCTCACCATTCCAAAAACTGCGTTCCAGAATTGTTTCCAACAATGAAGGAAGCGCTGAGAGAAGTGTGTGCACCAAGGAAACTTCTTTGAAGGGGATTCATGTTTTGGATATCCAAAATAATAAATGTATTTTTGTTAACCAAAGGTTTGATACTTTTTAAACACATTCCGTATACCATCAATGACGACGTCCGATTTTTAGAAGTTTTATTATATTACAAACAGCTGTCGCGTAAAATAAAAACACAACTGCGATACATAAACAAAGTTTTTTAATTTAACAGTTTATAATGTGAACGTATCATAGTGTTTCGGTTGTTATCGGCCAAAACAATAGACTATTTAAGTTTCTAAATGTTTGTTAAACTATCAGTAAGTAAAACTGTCAATAATCAAAACGGAGCAATATTTTTCATAATTTGCTTTACCCCTTAATTTTGAAAAATAACATTTTGAATGTATACAAATACTTGTAGACAAATACTGGATTTAACCATTGCGGGTTAATCATTTTTAAGGATTAATTGTATCTCAATAAAGACGAAGATGTAAATTGTTTTCTGGAAACAGAATATGAAACGGAGAGCCATCCCCAGGCGTTGTCTAGCAGTGTATGATAATTGCATAGTCTTTCACATTCCATTTATAAAGAATTTCTGCTAAATGCTTACACTTTTGGCAGATGTGGTGGGAGTTAAAAGTAGTGGAGGTATCAGCGTTTATTGCAGATCACAAGTAATCATACGTTAACAGTATTATGTAGCGAAGACTCGTCGGAAATTACGTGGCGTAGTAGTGTAAACAGTAGCGTGGCTCGGTGGTAGAGTCGGTTAGACGTCGCAAGAAGGAATGACGTAGTAGCGTGGCTTCGTAGGTCAGCTGGAGGGAGTCCGAGATCCCTCGTGGCGTAGACTTATTAACGTAGACTCGTGTCTGTTAGAAGTCGTAATACTGACTGACGTAATTGGTGGTCGGAAGTACCGCTTTTATATGCTTTGCTTCCCTTTTGTTCATGATGCCTTGCTCTAGTGACCTAGTGCAATGTATGTCATCATTGCGATAAGTAGGTCCCAAGTCAAGCGTTTTCGGTTATTCGTGTCATAAATTTCATCTTGAAATATGCTGGTTTAGCAGTCGAATTCCACTTATGTGGGTCACCTACACACCTAATCTTAATAGTATAGATTGAAGAAAAAAATATGAAGTGTTGGAAGCATATATACATCTTTCAAAAATTTGTCAGACGTGGTGGTCGTAAGAAGGGGAAATGGGGAATGTTGTTAACATAACGTCACCTGAAAGTAAGAAGGTTCCAACTGACAAAAGTAAAAAGCTGAGAAAAACGAAGTCAAAGTTTTGTTGGTTTCGGGTGTGTATCTTGGAATAAAGGGGTTTTATTCCAATTTCCAGAGATCCTTTTACCGAGAAACGTGTAAATTAAGTCTGGCTACAGTTGGAATAATAATGTTCTAAGTTTAAATGAATCCTTCTTCAGTGAATCGTGTGTTTTGAATGATCAGATGGGACTTGATTATTTTCGTAACATCAAAATGACGATACTATTACATGTTTTTTTTAATTGTACGTATACATAAGGTTAGTAAGAACCCTTTTCACGAAAAAAAGCCAAATGTGAAATTTTGTTAGTTGGAACCCTCTTAAGCTCAGGTGACGATAAAGCGATCGCTTAACCCAACCAATGACAGGTCATAAGTCCTGTAAGCGCCTCGACCACCATATTCTGTTTCCAGAAAACAATTTACATCTTCGTATCTATTGAGATACAATTAATCCTTTAAAAAAACAGTCTTAACTTGATTCACTGCAATAATTATTTGCTTAAATCATGATTCAAAATCACTGGTACACAAATAATAGGAAAAGTGTTTAAATTTTTATAAAATCATTATAAATTATTTACAAACTAACCTACGTCTCTCGCTTTCCCAACGTTTATGCATCGTGTCATGCACTCAGAAAAATCGTCGTGCGTGCATGACACGATGCTTGAATGTTAAGGAAACGAG
This sequence comes from Lepidostoma basale, assembly GCA_022606425.2. Classification (NCBI taxonomy): domain Eukaryota; kingdom Metazoa; phylum Arthropoda; class Insecta; order Trichoptera; family Lepidostomatidae; genus Lepidostoma; species Lepidostoma basale. Next base: position 30,393 of record JAHDVF020001597.1, on the reverse strand, counting down.
AGCAGTATGTCAGGAAAGAAATGTGTGGCGGTTTATCAATTATAACTACAAACCTACCTTTTTAAAAGAGCATTTTGAATCCAGAGGAAGGTACAAAGCGATAACTCGTTTCACAAGGTTCTTGTTATCACAAACAGGTTCCAAGTTATATGTGAGAGAAACTTCGAACCTATTATCAGACCATTTCCATAGACGAATACGAACCTATCGTTAGAAAAAAACGTGATATGCATTTTCAAATAGCATAAGATGAAATTCAAATAGCTCAAAATACAACAAGATCATATCCATTCCAAAAACGAAGTGTATGACATTCTCAAGAAATCAACTGAGATGCAAAGTCTCTGTACGCCAGGAGGAAATTGAACAGGTGGACCAATTCAGATATCTCGGAAGCGAAGTAACCAGTTCTAATGACCTCCCCAGAGAAGTAAGGTCACAGGTGGATAGAGCTGCAGCGGTTGCAGGCTGCCTGAAATATGTCATATGGAGAAACAAGAACATGAGGACTGACAGCAAGGTCGCAACAGCAATCCGAGAAATCTGCGAGGTCGATGATGTGGTCAGATGGGGACGTCAAAGACGGCGATACTGGCATCAACACGTAGAAAGGATGAGCTCAAATAGGATACCACACATACTCGTAGCTCTCCATGGAACGCCAAACGGACAACGCCGACCAGGAAGACCCCCGAAACGGTGGAGAGAAAGCTGGAGTTCAGCGTCTCAAGAGAACCCGCATGAAATAATAGACTCCTGAGTCTACCAAAAGTGAAGAACAAGAAGAAGATAAGATGAATTGTTTGTCAGTCAGATGTTTGTTATATGCAGACGATACTGTGTTAATCGCTGATAGTAGAGAAAATTTGCAAATCTTAATGTCAAGGATGTATGAGGCATGTAAAAAGAGTTACTTGGTGATGAATGTACGAATGAATTTACTGCAATGCAAGGAAACAAGTATACAATATATTGCAGTCTTTTTTTCGTCGTTATAGGCATATATGGAAGAAATGATATCATCACAATTTATGTTAGTAATAACCATATTTATTTTTGTATTTACTTTGTCACTGTTAAAATTAAGTCAGCTGTTTGTTATATGCAGACGATGCTGATAGTGTCAAGTATGTATGAGGCATGCAAAAATAATGACTTGGTGATGAATGTGTCTAAATCTAAAGTGATGGTTTTCGAGAAAGAATAATGTATGACGATTTGTGATATAAGTGCGATGGGCGAGATATTGGAGCAAGTTGCCGAATTAACGTATCTGGGAAGCAAGTTTACAAGAGACGGAAAAATGGAGAAAGACATCGAATGAAGGGTTGGTGCTGGAAATAAAATAGATGGCGCACTAAAAGTCTTTACTGCAAATAGAAACATATCCACAGAAGCAAATATGGCAGTATACAATGGAGTTCTAGTGCCAACCCTCATGTATGGAAGTGAAGCTTGGAGCTGCCAAAAGAAGGATGAAAGCAGGATAAACGCCGTAGAAATGAGATCACTAAGTATAATGTATGGGAAAACGTTGTATGATAGAATACCGAACGATGAAATAAGAAAGAAATGTAAGGCAGATGACTGCATCATGGATTAATTAAAAAAGGATCCCTGAGATGGTTTGGACATATGGAACGAATAGATGAGAGTAGAATAGTTAAAAATTTGTACGCAAGCAGCGTGAGTGGAAAAAGAAGCCGAGGAAGACCGAGGAAAACATGGCATGACCAAATTAATCAATTACTAAAAGGCGGTCACTTTCGAAGTCGGAATAATCGGCGTGCGTGCATGGTACGATGTATAAATGTAGAGGAAGCCCGAGATGTATGCCAGGGCAGAGCATTGTGGCGATCCATCCTCTTTGCCTACCCCTCCGGGGAAATGTCGTGACGGTTAGTTAGTTAATAGCATAAGTCATTATAATCAAGAGCCTCAAAGAACTGGGAATAATCTCAATTCAAAAACAAAGATCTTGAGAACATCAAAACGGGAATTCGTAAAAAAAATGCAAACATATATATAAACAGTTGACGAGTATATATCTAGGCCACAAAATAAAGCAGCATATTGTTTTTTAGCAAAGGATAAAGATATGCGAAGATTAACCATTCTCCAGAATAAGGCAATGATAATAATTTTGAGGAGAAGCAGAAATGCCAGGATTAAAGCGATGCTGAAAGAGCTAAAAATTATGTCATTTAAAAAAATAATCACATACAAGGTTTTATTACTAATCCACAAAATTGTTAATGGGCACACCTCCCAAGAATTTTTAAGGAAGATAAAAAGTAACCAACATGAATATCAATATGAAACAAGAAAGAAAAATAAAGAATTCTTCTTCTTCTTCCTTTAATAGATCTGACGATCTGTGACACAGAAATCATGTCTAGTCGGATGATGAGATCCAGCTGGCCCTCCATCTCTTAGGCGGTCTTCCAGGGCGGTGTCTGGAGGGGATTTCATAAGCGGCTGTATATGCAAGTCTGTCACCATCCATTCGGGTTACATGGTCCCTCCAGTATCTTCTTCTGGATCTACTCCACAGAACGATATCCTCTATTTTGCAAGTTTTTCTTGTGTCTACGTTGCGGACACGATCTCGGAGAGTTTTTCCAGTAATTGATCTTAAGACCTTCATCTCCGATGTTCTTTGTTGGCCCTTTGGTTCGCACAGTGTCGGCCCGCGTCTCTACAGCGCACGTCATGATAGGTCGCACGCATGTTTTATAGATTCTGATTTTGCTGTCGATACGCATGTGCTTGTTCTTCCAGACCATATTCTTCAGGCATCATGACACAGCAGAGGCTTGAATTTTTAAGGAAAATGAAAAGTGACCAACATGAACATCAGTATGAAACAAGAAAGAAAAATGAACTAAGGCAAATGAATAATTCAGAAAAAAAAAAACTCATCTCAAGATTCCCTTTTATATAAAGCACTAGCTGACCCGGCAACGCTTCGCTATTGCTAAATTCGAGTACATAAATAAACCCAATATATATTCAACAAATACAATTAAAGTTCAATAACAATTGGTTTATTTATTGGATTAAATGCCATGTGTATGGATGCAAAAATGTGTGTCTATATCTTTAAAACAAAGTTTCAATCCAAGCAAACTCGCTGTGAATTATAAACTTGAATACATATTACTAATGTAATTGAAAAACTATTTTTTGAATATTTTATATGAAATTTAATAATCAAATAAACAATATTATATCACATTTGCAGAAAACATTCATTATATTAAAGAAACAAAACTCTTGATTTTGTTGTCCATGAAATTCACATCAGAGCCAATAAAGTAAGTTTCTACGATCGTGATTTCGGCACTGCGAGTCCGCTGGCGTGGAATAGTAATATAGATGATAATACTACAAAAGCCTCCCTTCCCGACTTCCACAACTGTATCCCTCGCCGCTCTGCGCCATTGACCTCCTGCCACTCGTTTAATGTCATCAGACCATCTTGCTTGTGATCTGCCAGAATTTGTGTAGCTGTTTCTCTTTCGCCACTCCAGGCCAGAAGATCTTATCACCCGTTGTCCTTGCTTTATGACCGATCCCATTCCATTTAAACATTAGTTATTTTACACGCTGCATCGGCAACTTTGGTCCAACCTTTGATTCATCAATTTTGGGCCCTGGAATTAAAAAAAAAAAAATTTGAATTGCCATAAGGCGGACACCGAAGAGGCAAAATTTAAATTTCCATACAATGAATGAATTACAACTGTTTTTCACTTGTTTGCTGAAGATATTCTTCATATAAAAGGCAGTTCATGCTATATGCATAATAATAATAATAATAATTAGGCTAATTTGTCAAATTAACTAACTAACTAACTAACCATCACGCCGTCTCCCCGAAAGTGTAAGCAGAGAGAATGGACTGTCACACTTTTACTGATGCGGCACTCCATCCTTCTCTTTTCGCCCCGCGGGAGGCGCGGTGTGATGGGTTGCGAACCTCATCGCCACCAATAGGTATCTCCCGCGCACACTTCGAACGTCCAACACCCACAAAATAAATCTAAAACAAATAATATAAAATACAATGATATAAAATAAAATAACAAAATAAAAATAATTTTACACAAAATGTTCTTTTTAGACGGTGCACATATTGTCTATTTAATTTATAATATGTTCCACGTATCCACTGTTTTTTAATTTAGCACATAATGTAATAACACATAATGTTTTTTTCGATGTTGCACATGTTGACTTGGACAATCCGGACTTTTGTGTTTATTTAATTTATGTTACACGTATCCACCATTTTTTAAATTATCTGTAATAAGGCACTTAACCAGCAAGAACTTAAAAATAATATTGAAGAAATTTTTCAAATTGTTATTGGAACAAATGAAAAATTTATTTCTTCACCTGTCAAAATTCTTTACAAAAACGATAAAACAAATAAAACCTTTTAATCTGATTAATTTGATTAATTTGTCAAATTAATTAAACTAATCAGATTTTAAAGGTTGGTCATGTTAGAAGTCGGAGGAATCGACATGCGTGTATGACTTGTTGTATGAATGTGGAGGAAGCTAGAGAGGTTTGCCAGGATAGAGTAGTGTTATGGTCCATTCTCTCTGCCTACCCCTGTAAGGAAACGGCGTGATGGTTTGTTTGTTTGTTTAATTTGTATAATCGCCGTTTTCGTGAATAGCTCACCTCAAGGGCGCTTTGACATTGTTTTTAGTCATGAAAGGTGCATGTGACAACAGCGAAATCACGATCGTACAAACTTACTTTATTGGCTCTGATGTGAATTTCATGGACAACAAAATCAAGAATTTTGTTTCTCTAAACATATGAATGTTTTGTGCAAATGCGATATAATATTGTTTATTGATATACAGACAACCGTTGTTAACATTTTATGCGATAATTTGAAAAGGTGGGTTTTTAGGTGATATTTAAAGTCTGTCGGATTGTCAATGCATCTGAGGCGTGCAGGAAGCATATTTCAGGCGGACGACCTGCTACTGTGAAAGCCCGAGCAACACAAATTTCAGATATATTGGTGGCACGTTTGGGAGTGTGCTTAATTATTGTCTATAAACTGTAAATTTAAAAACCTTACCTGAAATTAATAATGTAATTTTCATATATGAATGAAAACTACTAAAAATAGCTTATGTGTAATGTGAAAATGAGCCGGTTCTCATTCGCCACTCCAGGGTACATCTAATTCACTGATCATCCGTTGTTTGACTGATCTAATTCCATTTTAACGAAGTTATTTTGCACGCTGCATTGGTAATTTTCGTCCCATCTCTGATCTGTTACTTTATTTTCCTAGAAATAAACGGAAAAAGTCATAAGAATTGTGTCATTCATTCATATTGTAATTCATATTGTATATCATTAGAACTTTCTTACCGTTGCTGTGGTAATGTAACAATTTCCCTGACGAAAGTATGCGTATAAAGAAAACGGCAAAATAGAATAAACTGAAAATATATTTATGAATTAGAAATATAAATATTATATTATACTTACGGAAGCAAGTTTCTTCACATTCATTTAGAGAGCCTCGACGTCCAATATTTTATATTTTCGATATCATCCTTTGAAATAACCTGAAAACAAATTAAATTATCATTGAATATTTTTAATCCCAGAAACTTCATAACCTAAAATTACATACGTAAGTAAAACTATGTATAATTTCTTCTCTCAATTAACTAATTATTACACAACGAAACGTCATAACCTAAAATGACACGTAAGTAAAACGAATAAATTGATATTGTATATCATTAGAACTTTCTTATCGTTGCTGTGGTAATTTTAATATTTCCCTGACCAAAGTATGCGTATAAAGAACACCTTTATTTAAATACAGAAGAAACTGTACTCATTTGAAGATATATATGAAATACTTACGTATTCTACGACGTACAATTTGAAATCGAACGGCTTTACTTACGTATTCTACTACGTACAATTTGACAGATGAGAGAAGACGTAACCAATCGAACGGCTAAAAGCAATTAATAACGAAATATAATTTGTCAGCTATAATTACATACAGAAGAAATTCATTTCAACGGCAAAAGTAACTATTTAAATACTCACCGTAAATACTCAACAAAACGGTTCACTTCCATAGATGACAGACATCGTTTACATAGATTACGCGACTAACGATTAGGGATGTGCGATCCGCTCACGATGAGCGGGTGAGCGATGATCCATAAAAAAAGAGCGGCAACTCAATGATCCGCTGGGTGAATCGTATATTCGACTCTTTTTAGTGAGCTGTTTAGGGATCTGAGTTGAACGGTTTCGCTCAACAAAGTGAGCCGATTCATTTTTTTTCGGTGATCGAAATCAAATTTTTTGGTTGAGGAGCAAAAAAAAAAAGGTCACCAATAATTTTTTCCGGCAATCGAAATCCAAATTTTTGGTCGAGGAGCAAAAAAAAAAAAAAAGTCACCAATAATTTTTTCCGACAATCGAAATCAAATTTTTTGATTTTGGCCGATCCACTGAGGATGCCATTAACTATGCGCTGGATTGGGTTGATGACTCTATTCAAGGTGATAACAAGTACGCAGTGGGTGTTTTCCTCGACATTAGCGGGGCATTTGATAACGCGTGGTGGCCAATGATACTATTGAAGCTGAGGAGCAGGGGATGCCCAAGAGAGTTGTTCCTCGTCATATCGGACTACTTCAGACACAGAAAAGTGGAGCTAACACATGGTGAAACTCGGGTGGAGAGGATTTCGACGATGGCATGTCCACAGGGATCGGTCCTCGGTCCAACTCTTTGGAATGTCCTGTTCGATGACGTCCTCCGCTTGCCTCTACCAGGAACCAATACAGTAGTTGCGTACCCGGATGACGCGCTCCTCCTGGTGTGTGGAAGAAGCCGGAGAGAACTTGAAGCGGTCTCAAACGAGTGTCTGATGATGATTGCAGATTGGGGAGAACGTAATAAGCTTTCCTTCTCCCCGTCCAAGACATCCGCCATGCTTCTCCGTGGGAATCTTAGCCGTGCAAGAAACCCGTCCATACGGATGAATGGATCTGGCATCAGGTTTGAGAGCTCTCTTCGATACCTCGGTGTCCAGGTCGACATGTCGCTCTCCTTCCTGGGGCATGTCAAGGCTGTGTCGGAGAGGTCTGCGAATCTGTTTATGCAGGTTAGGCGCCTTAGCACTGCGACGTGGGGCCTCCGATCGCCTGCGATCCGACTACTTTACAAGGCTGTGTACGTGACGAGAGTCACATACGCGGCCGGGGTGTGGTCGGGTCGCCTTGCGGTTCGGACGGTGTCCTCCGCACTGCTGAGGGGCCAAAGCGTCCCTCTTCTGGCACTGATGGGTGCTTATAGGACTGCGGTCTCTGTGGCGCTTCCAGTCATCGGAGGGGTTCTCCCTGCCGACCTCGAGGTGCTGGAGGCCGTTGCCAGGAGACGCCTTAGACGGGGCGAGAGGGTATCCCACCTGGGCCTCTCTCTCAACCCGGATGAGGACGGATTCACCGTCTTGTGTGGAGAGTAAGGGAGGCCTCCATAAGAGTTTGGCAGGATAAGTGGGACGACTCGCCTCGAGGGAAGTGGACCTACTCCTTCTTCCCTTCCCTGAAGTGGAGGATGAGTTATGAGTGGATCGTCTTGGATCACCACGTCGTCCAGATGCTTTCGAGCCACGGCAATTTTCAGGCCAGGTCTTTGATTTTAGACTGGTGTCGGACCCGGAGTGTGTGTGCGGCGGGGGGCTCCAGACGGCCTTTCACGTCCTCTGGGAGTGTCGTCTCCTCACGCGTGCGAGAGACAGGAAGATTGAAGACGTGATAGTCGCGGCTCGCCCGATCTGGAACTCAGACTTGACAAGCTCCGAACACAACTTTGGATGTCCAAAGAACTTCGTGAGAGCATGGACTGATGTTTTTGCTGAGGTCGAAACTTAGCCGATCTACAACTATAATTAAGTATTTTTAATTTGCTCGTTGAACCTTATTTTCTCTTCTTATTTTATGTGTTTTTGTTATCTCTGGGGCTACTGCTCCTGATCCGGGTTTGTTATTTACTGTTATTATTATTACTGTTGTCAATTGCTTATTCTTTCTTGTTTATTTTATTTTATTATTAATATTTTTTTTTAACCTCGGCCAATCGTCTCGACTGGACGTTGCCGTTTTGTGAAGTCACTTGCCCCTTTGAGGGGGTGCCGATTATCTTGTTGGGGGGAGGGGACACTGATCCGCAATGCCGGACCTCGTCCTCCTCCTCCTTAGTTCAATTGCATTATTTTTCTTCTCTTAAATATATATAGAATAAACTTCCTTTGTTATCTTCCTTAGTCCACACATTAAATAAATTTCCTTATTTCCCCCATCCTGCATTTTGTCTCTCCCCTTCCTCTGTGCCTCCTGCTGTGCGTTATTTTTTTTTTTTATTCTTTCTCTAACATATGTTATTTATGTATCAATTGTGTATTTGCTTTTGCTGTTGTATTGCTAAGTGTGAAGGTTGACTCCCAACTATCTCTCCATCTCTTCGGCGGTCTTCCGAGGAGACGGCAGCCGGCATGAATCTGATGCGCCACAGAGTGTGGGATTCTGGTGGGATCCATCCTCTGCACGTGCGCATTCCAGTATCTTCTGTGTTGTCTGCCCCATCTCACGACATCCTCCACCTTGCAGATCTCGCGGATAGCCGTGTTTTAAAATGTTCACCATTCACGCTAATGTTGCAGACTGTCATTATTTCTTCTTTTTCAAAAATCATTACCTTGGATTTATTAACAGTCATCATCAGATCAAAATTGGCTAGTATATTATATATATATATATATATATATATATATATATATATATATATATATATATATATATATATATATATATATATATATATATATATATATATATATTAATATATATATATATATATATATATATATATATATATATATGTATATATAGCATATATATATATATATATATATATATATATATATATAATAATATATATATATATATATATATATATATATATATATATATATATATATATATATATATATACTATATATATATATATATATATATATATATATATATATATATATATATATATATATATATATATATATATATATATATATATATATATATATATATATATATATATATATATATATATATATATATATATATATATATATATATATATATATATATATATATATATATATATATATATATATATATATATATATATATATATATATATATATATATATATATATATATATATATATAGGAGTTGGCAAAAGATGGATGAAAGCAGGATAAACGCCGTAGAAATGAGATTACAAAGAAAAATGTGCAGGAAAACGTTGTATGATAGAATACCGAACGATTCTTAGTTTTCTTTATTAATTTATCAAATCAAATCAGTTTATTTCATCAACAGACATTACAAAATTTATTTTTAAGGCATCTATTGAGAACAGGTAAAATAATATATTATATTAGTATACTACCAGAAACGCATAAGAGATGGTTCAACATTAGGAAGACAGGATACTCTCCAGAATTAAGAGTATTTGCATTCTGAACGTACTTTCACTAACATGAAAGACGTCGATCTCCGAGGAGACCGCGTTCAGCAGACTAATTGATCTTCCCACCGGTGTCACCAGAGGCAGATTGGTTCTGGCGGCCGGTAGGTAAAACAATCTGTGCTGTCGCTGTCGGAGATATCTATCGGGGACAAAAAGCCGAACACCCTCCAGTACGGCCGAGTTCTCGAAGTATCCCCTAATTAATCTAAAGAAATGGGTAATTAGATGTCCATCTCTTCGAAGCTGTAGAGAATTGGTTCCGAGCATTCCCAAAAGAAATGCCGTGGGATAGAGCCAAGGATAGCTACCATACTCTCTCATGTAGAGATACCTCAGAAATTTTTTCTGAACCCTCTCCAGCATAACGGAATATCTCGCCTCGTGAGGACTCCATATCACAGAACCACTTTCGAGTCTGCTCTGAACCAATGCGTTGTATAGGACTCTGAGCACATTGGGATCCCTGAAAACTCTCGAATCCCTCAAAATTACAGACTAACGATACCCAAAATTATAAAAATCAGTATAAGAGAGACTATTCTCAATGCTTAAGCCTTTTTGTGAAGAAGAACAGAGAATATTTGCGTCATTAATTCCATTACAAAAAGTTCACGCGCGCGTGGGTAAAATGACAAATAAGTGTTGTTATCCGCAGAGATTAAATAACCGATTTTTAATAAGTGTAATCATAATAAAAAAAAACTATTGTATATTTTGTATTGATTTTACACGTGTATCTGAACATCCGGTCTAGAGAATTGTTTTCGAGGGAAATACAGCCGCGAGTACTTCAACAAAAATTAGCACAAGGATTAATTTTATTTCAATAGAGACGAAGATGCAAACTGGAAACTGAATATGGTGATCTAGGTGTTTACAGGACTTATGACCTGTCATTGGTTGTGTTAAGCGCACGCTTTATGTAATTACAACATTCCCCATTCTACCTTTCTTATGACCACCATGTCTGACAAATTTTTGGAAGTTGTATATATGTTAATATCCAACACCACAATTCATGTCAGTTTCAATGCGCCATCTATGAAGATTAGATTTAAGCATTAAGCAGAAGATCGTTATAACACCGCAATGGGTGAATAAAATCCAGTATTTGTCTACAAGTATTTGTTTACATTCAAAATGTTGTATTAAAAATTAGCACACCTGGAAAGAAGAGGAAAAGACAAAACAATAATACATAAACGAGATATTTGGATGCATGATGACGAGGAATTTCTTTTTTTCAATTGAAAGCGACATTGAATCATCAAACTCTTACTTATTCTTAATACTGTTTGTATGTTATTTAATTGTTTTTACGTGTTTTGTTTTGAATTCTGTTACGATTCAATTCAATTCAATTTATTCAAAAAATTATAAACATTTCAGAAATATAACAATAATAATATAACAACCAGGACTAACAATGGACAGACAACTAAAATGAACAAAACACATAGACAACCTAACAGACAAGTTATCATCGCTATACTCCCTCTTCTACAAAATACAGAATTACATACCAAGAAGGGAAAAAGTTATGATGTACGAAGCGTATGTAAAAAGCCGACTAACATTTATAATTCCCTTCTGGGGGACAGGAAACTAAAAGGACATCTCTAGACTCCAAAGACAACAAAATAAAATAATAAAATTAGCATATAACATTGACTACCTTACCCCAACCATACAAATTTACAGACAAACAAAACAAATGGACATATCAGACCTGACCAAATATGAGACCTTAAAAATTGTACACAGAGTGACCATGGAAAAGACAACAGACAGCACCTACAAATTAACTAAAAATTCAGACATACACAGACACTGGACCACGAATTGTGACAGATATCACTTACCGATTGCACGAACTAAGACAGGAAAATCAAGGATATTGAACAATGGACTGAAACTTTACAATGAACTACCAAAAGACACAACGCATCTCACTACAACTCAATATAAAAAATATCTGTAACAATACATAATTAATATTATAGTAAGATCTAAAAATTAAACCATATAACCCAATGGGTTTTTTAAAAAATAAATTAAATAAAAAAATAAAATAAAAACAAACGAATGACAGGTCATAAGTCCCTAAGCGCCTCAACCACCATATTATGTTCTAAGAAAACGATTTACATCTTCGTCTCTATTGAGATACAATTAATTGTTTTATCGTTTTGAAAATTACTGTTTTTTTCCGCACCCCATGAATGTTCGCGATATATCATTGTTAAATTTCAAATTGTCTGTATCACTGAAGCTAATTTCTCATTGAAAATGTCATTCTATAATAACTTTTCGACTTTTCATACGGTCGTCGAAATAAATCATTGATCTATTTCGGCTCTGAATAATTAACTGATTAATGATTATAAAAAAATACAATGTACACAAGAGATTTTCATTAATTTATTTAACCCTTTTATTATTGTTTTATTTTATTTTATATAAAAATACATAACAAATCTCATGTATTTCCCATGAGTTATAAAAACTCATTTTGGGCCTTAATATAATTACAATGATTACAATAAAACATATTCATGACAGACACACAATGATTACAAACGCAAAAAAGACTATAACAAGCAGAATGAAAATCAAGATACACTAACTAACTAACCAAAAAAAGTATAAAGATACACTAATATACTAATAAATACCATTTTCCACAAACTGCCTGAGGTAATACAGCTTTAGGCTGTTAGCTACATTATTAGAGCCTCGAATACACTCAGGAAGCCTGTTATACTCTCTAAATGCATGATTTTTCCAAATTCAAAAGTAAAAATATTTTTATACTAAAATTAGATTGAAAATAACGGGAAAAATAATTTAAAAAAATATGTAAGTTTATTTGTGGATTTTTTTCATATTTTATTCACTGCGGTTTTGTTTACTTTTTGCAATCATTGCAAAAAAATAAAAATCAAAAATTAATAAACAATGGAAGACTCACCTTTATGGAGTATATAAATTTGATGAAAATAAATGTTGAAACTCTCAGAAATGTGACGCATCTGCATCCAACGATTTTTATTTTATTAAAATGTCACTTTCTTGCTTACAGAGACATCTACTCGAATAATTTAAAAACATCGCTTCCTTAACATTCAAGCAACGTGTCATGCACGCAAGGCGATTTTTCTGAGTGCACGACAAGACGCATAAACGTTGGGAAAGCAAGAGACGTTGGTTAGTTTGTTAATTATTTATAATGATTTTATGCAAATTTAAGGTAGTAGTCTGGTAACTTAAGCCGATTTTCATGTCTTTTTTGGAGGGCATTTTTTGTAGGAAAATAAAAATGATTCGTTTTGGAAATTTAGGATGATTTTATTTGCATATTAAAGATAGAATTTTTTTTTTTTTTGTACAGTAGTTAAATTTCATTTCATTTCAGCAAAGAAGGGGTTTTAAAATAAAAAGTTAGGGGTGAAAAAATGTCTCAGTAGTTCCGACGAGAATGACATGTCTTTAGATTAAGAATTTTCAAGAATTTTTGATTTCAGATAACATCAAGAGCCAAAATCACCCGGGCCACCGACGCGCTTTTTTTTCGAGGTGCCGACATCGATTTATAAAAATAATAATAAATTTTTAAAAATGTTAAAAAAAAAATTTATGTATCTTTAATATATAAAAAAAACATCCTTTTTTTTCCAAAACGATTCATTTTTATTTTCCTACGAAAAAACGCCCTCCAAAAAAGACATGAAAATCGGCTTAAGTTTCCAGACTACTACCTTAAACAATTTTCCTATTTTTCGTATACCAGTGATTTTGAATCGTGACTTCAGCGAATAATTATTGCAGTAAATCAAGTTAAGACTGTTTTTGTAAAGGATTAATTGTATCTCAATAGAGACGAAGATGTAAATGGTTTTTTGGGAACAAAATATGGTGGTCGAGGCGTTTACAGAACTTATGTCATTGGTTGGGTTAAGCGATCGCTTTATGTTAACAACATTCTCCATTCCGTCCTTATTACGACCACCACGTCTGACATTTTTTGGAAGATGTATATATGCTACAATGTTGAGAAACACTTCACATTTTTAGTTCAATCTACACTAGCGCCATCTAATGGTTTTAAATAATAATTATTAAACAAAACCTTATTGGCTTAGAACGAAAGCATTACATCATTAGTGCTGTTTGACATTATAAGAATGCGCGCGGTATCTAGCTCTGATAAACTATATTTATTATACATTGGAATTACTGCCGTTTAGAAAATTACGCATGGAACTTAGGAACTCCATGCTTAAAAAATTTATTAAAAAAATAACATAATGCTTTCAGTTTTGGTATTAATGTAAAAAATTAAAGTAATTCATGCATTAATGATTTTTTAAAATTATTCTTATAAAAACTTTATACTGACATTATTAACATATTAAATAAATTTAAAATAACTTTGTTTAATCCACAAAACATGTTTGGGGGATACCTCCATCTTCAGGTGCAAAAATATAATAAAAAGTAAACAAGGAAAGACTGATATAAAAACGCATTTTAAATTCGATACAATAATCCTAATTTAAAAATAATCCGGGCTATTTGTTATAAGTACTAAGAATAATAATAATAATTATTATTTTTATTTTTTATTTTTTATTAATACTATTTTTTTTATCAGTAAGAAATGGAAGAATGGAGAAATGGTATTATGGTTTACTGGTGTATTCTACCGACCCGTATGTATGCATGAACTGGCAAAAGAATAATGAAAGTAGAATACATGCAGTAGAAATGAGATTTCTTAGACGAATGTATAGATACACTTGTATGATAGAGTGTCGAATGAAAATATAAGAAGTGAATGCGGTGCGAATGATAGGGTTATGAACAAAATAATGAAAGGATCATTAAGATAGTTTGGACATATGGAAAGAATGAATGAAGAAAGCATGGTAAAAAAATTATATGTTAACGATCTAAATGGAACCAGAAATAGAGGAAAACCGAAGAAAACGTGGCATGATCAAACAAATCAAATATTGAATATCGGCCATGTGAGGAGTCAGAAAAGTCGACGCGTATGCATGACACGATGTATGAATGTTGAGGAAGCAAGAGAAATATACCAGGAAAGAAAAGTGTGGCAGTCCATTATTTCTGCCTACCCTTTCGAGGAGACGGCGTCATTCATTAGTCACCTTGAAATATGTAAAATCATTTTTGTAAACAATTTGTAAAAATATGTTTTTCTTAGAAACACTTTATTTCGTTCTACCTCAAATAACTTTTTTTTATCCGCGCAGCTACCTAGCTGCTGGAATTAGTGGAGAAATTTTTAAAATATAAATAATTGTGCAATTGAACAATATTTTGTAAAATTAGCTGCAAACTTCCAGAAGTCACAATCCGATTCATGGAAATAAAATTATGTTTTTGTCACAGAAACTGTAATTTTGAATTAAGATCGCTCTTCTTGATAAAAATCATTACACAATTATACTTTATTTTCAGCAAATTCTTTCAGTTTCTGCGGATACAGATTGATGTCGACAATATTTAACGTCACAACATAACACGCTAAGTTATGGTTGCTGGAATGGAAAAAATTAAGAACTTTGAATTTTCCATAGAAGAATCTTTCACCGAATAGATTTCTGCAACAGGTCTCTGCAGTAATCGTTTCAATAACTTTGAAACCCTAAAACAAAAACAAAAAACCAATAAGTATTTTTAACATTGAATTCACGCACCCACTTAAAACAAAAGGACCCTTCAATAAGAATTATTTTAAAACATTTACGTATTTCACTTTTCAGCGAAGCTTGTAAACTTTTAGAGAATTATATTTTTCCTTTCTTGATTTAATTGTATCTCAAGATGCAAATTGGAAACTGAATATGGTTGATCAAGGTGTTTACAGGACTTATGACCTGTCATTGGTTGGGTTAAGCGCACGCTTTATGTAATTACGACATTCCCCATTCCACCTTTTTCTTTATGACCATGTAAGACAAATTTTTGGAAGTTGTATATATGTTACAAATCTATGCTTAATTTCACATGTCAGTTTCAATGTGCCATCTATGAATATTTTGATTACATATGTCAATCTTTTGAAGATTAATCTATATAATCCACATACTAACGCCATCTTTGGAGATTAAATTTTAGCATTTAGCAGAACATCTTTATTAACACAATGTGAAAGGCTATCGCCATTAGCGCATTGTTAGAAGCCCCCTGGAGATGTCACTCCTATCTATATGCCAAAGAATTTGACTAGATATAATTTTTCTTTTCCTTTTAATATACTTTGTATACAACACTAACTTTTTAAACAAATTAGAATTAAATATCACACATCGTCACCTGAGAGTAAGAGGGCTCCAACTAACAAAATTTCACATTTGTCTTTTTTTCGTGAAAAGGGTTCTTACTAACCTTATCTATACGTACAAAAAAAAACATGTAAAAGTATCGTCATTTTGATTCGAAAAGAATCAAGTTCCATCTGATCATTAAAAACACACGATTCACTGAAGAAGGATTCATTTAAACTTAGAACTTTATTATTCCAACTGTTGCCAGACAAAATTTACACGTTTCTCGGTAAAAAAATCTCTGGAAATTGGAATAAAACCCTTTTATTCCAAGATACACACCCAAAACCAACAAAACTTTGACATAATTTTTCTCAGATTTTTACTTTTGTCAGTTGGAACCTTCTTACTCTCAGGTGACGACATGTTTCGGATAACCCAATTCTTCCCCAGTGATAACTAACTAACTAAATAACGATCACGCCATTTCTCCAGAGAGGTAGGCAGAGAGGATGGATCGCAACAATGCTCTGTCCTGGCATACCTCTCGGGCTTCCTCTACATTCATACATCGTACCATGCACGCACGTCGATTATTCCGACTTCGAGTGGGGCCGCCTTTTAGTAATTGATTAATTTGGTCATGGCATGTTTTCCTCGGTCGTCCTTGGCTTCTTTTTCCACTCACGCTGCTGGTATACAACTTTTTTAACCATTCTTCTCTCATCCATTCGTTCCATATGAGGAAAACATGGCATGACCAAATTAATAAATGATGGTTACTTAGTTAGTTAGTTTTTATATATTTTCTGTATCTACAAAACCTACCTTTTTAACAAAACATCTAGAATCCATAGGAAAGTACACGCCTATAATGTATTTCACGAGATTTTTGTAATCACAAAGAGGTTCCAAGTTATATGTAAGACATGATTCGAATCTTGTACCAGACCACTTCCACAGACGAACACGACCCTATCATAAAAGAAAAGCCAATATACATTTTCAACTAATTATAACCATTTGTCATGTTGTTATTTACTTTAATTATTTTTAGCAAGTTAAATGCTTCTTAAGATAAATTTCGGTATAATAACATCATTGTGCACTTTGAGTATCCAGTTAAAAATGTGTTTTTTATTGAAATCATGCAAAAGCTAAATTCGAAAATTTTCACGGTTGGTAAAAGTTTTTTAAAAATTATTTTGGTGACTTACATTTTATGACTTAAATATTTACACTTTTGAGAGAAGGGTGCTGCGCAGAATTTTGGGACCTATGAATGACGGTGAAGGCTGGAGAGTACGGCATAATGACGAGCTGTACCATATTTACAAATCTCCCAGTCTCTCCACACAGGTCAGACTGAATAGACTGATATGGGCCGGTAACGTGAAGAGGGTGCTGTCATCGCGAACCCCAAAAAGATTGCTGGAGTGGCACCCAGGTGGTAGAAGACCAATTGGACCAACAAGGCTGCGATGGGAGGATGAAGTTGGGAGAGATGGAGCAAGATTGTTACGAGTTTTAGATTGGAGGGTTGAAGCGGAGGACAGGAGGAGTTAGAGGCCAAGAATATTGGAGGCTAAGGCTCTATATGGGCTGTAGGACCATCAAATAAAAATAAGAAGAAGAAAAATAAGAAGAAGAATATATTTGAAGTGCGCCGTTTTGTAAAAACAATTACTTCAAGGGCGCACTAGGAAATGACTGACCGAACAGTGCAGTCTTTAAAAGTTTCTTAAATTTAACGTCACTATCCTCATACTTAATACTAACATGGAGACTATTCCACGGCAACGGACCCGCAACGCTGTAAGCACGATCATAGAAACTTGCTTTATTGACTCTGACTGGAATTGTTTTGCTGTTTGCACTTGTTTCTACTGATCGGAGTGAACGTTGCCTTTCCGTTGGAATGGGTGTCACGCAGAGGTCCGCTGGCGCTCTCTGATGTCGAGCCTTAAACACCGTAAAACTCATTTTGTATTTTACTCGTTCTCGGATTTCAAGCCAGTAAAGTTCCTTCAAGAGCGGCGTGATATGAGAGTATTTTTGTTGCCCCATAATCAATCGGGCAGCAGCATTGAATACGGTTTGTATTCTACTTAATTGATTATTTAGTAATCCATCGTACATTCCGTTTCAATAATCTAAACGTGACACTACAAAAGAATGTACGGGGATCCTAGCTTCAACAATAGGTAAATATTTTCTTAAATGTTTGAGCTGTCTCAGTTGGAAGAGACCAGACTTAACAAGCCCTGATATATATCCATGTAACTTGTCTCCTTCCACCGAAGTTTCGGAGATCGTTGCGGCTTCCGTCTTCAGGGTAGTTATAATCGTGCGGCTAGTATTCGTATAATTACTTTAATTGGTCCGAAGTCTTGTTTTATAGTGATGTTCCCGAACATTTTTCCTGTCCCTTTGCTGCGATCCAGAATAATGTTCATATTAGCAAGAGTTCCGTTGTGTTTTTTTCCTCCTCTGCATATCTCCCATGATTCAACGATAACTCCATATTGTCCCTTGAAAGATATGTTATCTATAGTCTAACAAATGCATATATTAATATATAACAAATAATTATACCGATATATAATTTAGTCTGATGAACACGGTCTCCTCGAAGATCGACGTCTTTCATATTAGTTAAAGTATGTTCATATGGTATTGAAACTGCCACTCTGACAAAGCACATAGCAGAGAGACTAAGAGTCATGCAGCAAGCGATGGAGAGAGCCATGCTAGGCCTGTCCCTTAGAGATAAGAGTCAGGAACGAAACGGTGAGGGATAAACAAGAGTCACAGACGTGATCCACCGGGTGATGACTTTAAAATGGAAATGGTCAGGGCATGTCGCTAGAGCTGCAGACGAAAGATGGACCAAAATACTTGGATGGCTTTCGTCCAAGAGTGGACGGCGATAAGCTGAAGAAGAAGGTATGTTCAGGGGACAAAT
This sequence comes from Lepidostoma basale, assembly GCA_022606425.2. Taxonomy (NCBI): domain Eukaryota; kingdom Metazoa; phylum Arthropoda; class Insecta; order Trichoptera; family Lepidostomatidae; genus Lepidostoma; species Lepidostoma basale. The sequence goes on along the minus strand of JAHDVF020001597.1, from coordinate 11,525 downwards.
ACTCTTGAATTTAAAAAGTATGTATCTTGTCTACCTGATGCCGAATCATCTCTAATGCGTTCCTGGTATTATGTTGTATTTTTATATTATTTGACCTGTGCTCAATAGGTGCCTTAAACATTTTGCTGTTTGTAATGTATTTTGAGTTAATAAACTGATTTGATTTGATTTGATTATGCTTCTTACCACAGAGCCCAAATATTGGAACGATTCAACTCTTTCTACACTGTGGGTATCAATATTCCTGGACCATTTCTGATGTAAGCTGGAGTTTTGGATGTCATCATATATTTTGTTTTGTGAGTATTAACTTGAAATCCTATTTATTTAGCAGCATTTTCAAGGTCTCTACACTCTTGTTTGACATCATGGAACGTTCTTATAATTGTATCAAGATCATCGGCATAAGCATGTGGCAAGAATTTCGGAATATTGTACCTGTGGTATCAATTCCGGCGTATTTGATAGTTTTCACTACTACAAGTTAACGCCACACTGTTCTGCCATACCTCTCTACATCTTGTCATGCACGCACGTCAATTTCTCTGACTCCTCATATGGCCGACATTCAATATTTCATTTATTTAATAGTGCCATGTTTTCCTCGGTCTTCCTCTGTTTCTGGTTCCATTTACATCGTTAACATATAATTTTTTAACCATTCATTCTTTATTCATTCTTTCCATACGAGTATGTCCGAACCATCTTAATGTGTACTTTCCTATGGATTCAAGATGTTTTGTTAAAAAGGTAGGTTTTGTAGCTACAGAAAATATATAAAAACTATCTAACTAACTAAGTAACCATCACGCCGTCTCTCCGAAGGGGTAGGCAGAAAGAATGGAACGCCACACTGTTCTGCCACACCTCTCTCGCTTCCTCTACATTCATAAATCTTGTCATGCACGCACGTCAATTTCTCTGACTCCTCATATGGCCGACATTCAATATTTGATTTATTTGATCGTGCCAGGTTTTCCTCGGTCTTCCTCTATTTTTGGTTCCATTTACATCATTAACATATAATTTTTTTACCATTCTTTATTTATTAATTCTTTCCACTTGTCCAAACCATCTTAATGATCCTTTCATTACTTTGTTCATAACACCATCATTCGCACCGCATTCACTTCTTATATTTCATTCGATGTACATATCGCTATATGTACGCTACAACTCAGTTGTCGGCTGGCGGCCGACAAGATAAGGCTTGCGCGCGCGGTGTATTTTCGCGCGGAATCTTGACACGTGTCGTTGTTTTTTCATTAACAGTTATAAAATGTTAAAGTATCATGTTTCGGCCAAAACAATGGACAATTTAATTTTTTAAATTCAAATCTATTGTTCCTTTTAATTGAACGAATTTTTAAATGCGTTGTAATAAGTCTTTCTTACTAACTAACTAACTAACCATCACGCCGTCTCCCCGAAAGGGTAGGCAGAAATAATAGACTGTCACACTTTAACCGATGCGGCACTCCAAACTTCTCTTTTTGCCCCGCGGGAGACGCGGTACGATGGTTTGCGAAACTCATCGCCACCAACAGGCATCTCTCGCGCGCACTTCGATCGTAAAACATCCACAAAATAAATCTAAAACAAATAATATAAAATACAATGATATAAAATAAAATAACACAATCAAAATTATTTAACACATAATGTTATTTTTAGATGGGGCACATTATTTTGTCTATTTAAGTCTTTCTTTGTGAAGTTTTTTGTTATATATGTATTTAAACCTAAATATGGAGGTCTCCTCCGAAACATTTCGTGATATTCATTATTTTAGTTGAATATAAACAACGTTATTTTTCAATTTCCAGAGTGTAATATGTTAACTTACTAACTTACCATCACGCCATTTCTCCGGAGGAGTAGGCAGAGAGGATGGATCGCCACAATGCTCTGTGCTGGCATACCTCTCGGGATTCCTCTACATTCATACATCGTACCATGCACGCACGTCGATTATTCCGACTTCGAATAGGCATCCTTTAAGTAATTGATTAATTTGGTCATGCCATGTTTTCCTCGGTCGTCCTCGGCTTCTTTTTCCACTCACGCTGCTTGTGTACAACTTTTCAAACATTCTGCTCTCATCCATTCGTTCCATATGTCCAAACCATCTCAGGGATCCTTTTTTATTTTATCCATGATGTAGTCATCTGCCTTACATTTGTTTATTATTTCATCGTTCGGTATTCTATCATACAACGTTTTCCCGCACATTATTCTTAGCGATCTCATTTCAACAGCGTTTATCCTGCTTTCATCCTTCTTTTGCCAGCTCCAAGCTTCACTTCCATACATGAGGGTTGGCACTAGAACTCCGTTGTGTACTGCCATCTTTGCTTCTGTGGATATATTTATATTTGCAGTAATGACTTTGAGTGCGCCATTTATTTTATTCCCAGCACCAACCCTTCTTTCGGTGTCTTTCTCCATTTTTCAGTCTCTTGTAAACATGCTTCCCAGATACGTAAATTCGGTAACTTGCTCCAATTTCTCGCCCATCGCACTTATATCACAAATCGTCATACATTATTCTTTCTCGAAAACCATCACTTTAGATTTAGACACATTCATCACCACGTCACTCTTTTTGCATGCCTCATACACGCTTGACACTAAGACTTGCAATTTTTCTATATTGTCAGCGATTAACACAGCATCGTCCGTATATAACAAACAGCTCACTTAATTTTAACAATGACAAAGTAAATACATAAATAAATATGGTTATTTCTTACATAATTTGTAATGATATTATTTTTTCCATATATGCGATTAACAACGAAAAATAAGACAATTATACTGCAATACATTGTATACTTGTTTCCTTGCATTGCAGTAAATTTATTCGTACAATGACCATAAGTAACTGACATCCGCAAACTATTTAATATCGTTATAAATAAAATGGTATATTTACCCCCCGGAGGACCTCTAATGATTAATATTGTTCGTAATGCCTATTTGATTACCGTTCGTTTTTGTACTAATCTATTTAAATTACCCATAATTTCATTTATTTGTAACACCGTATTGTGCCCAAATGAGTCGCCTAATTTTTTTTTGTTCGTTGTGTCTCATTTGTGTAACAACAACAAACCATCACGCCGTTTCCCCGCAGGGGTAGGCAGAGAGAATGGACCGCCACACTACTCTATCCTGACATACTTCTCTAGCTTCCTCCACATTCATACATCGAGTCATACACGCATGTCGATTCTTCCGGCTTCTGACAAGGCCAACCTTTAATTGATTTTGATTTTGAATTTGATTAATTTGATAATGCCATGTTTTCCTCGGTCTACCTCGAATTTAAATTTAAAACATAATTAATCAAATAGTTTTTGTGAAAATTCAAGAATTTAACTAATTTTGTTAAACTTTCACCCCTTTTGGAGCACTCAATAAATAAAAATTACAAAAAAATACCAGTTACTTACTACCCCTAGAGGAAAATAATAAGGGGTTGATACTTATAAAAATATATAATTGTCACTGACCTGAGAGTAAGAAGGTTCCAACCGTCAAATGTAAAAAGCTGAGAATAATTAAGTCAAAGTTTTGTTGGTTTCGGGTGTGTATCTTGGAATAAAAGGGTTCCATCTAAAACGAATGAAACTCTTTTACCGAGAAGCGTGTTAATTTTCTCTGGCGACAGTTGCAATAATAAAGTTCTAAGTGTAAATGAATCCTTCATCAGTGTATCGTGTGTTTTGAATGATCAGACGGAACTTGATTATTTTCGTGACATCAAAATGACGATACTATTACATGTTTTTTTTTAATTGTACTTACAGATAAGGTTAGTAAGAACCCTTTTCACGGAAAAAAGTCTAATGTGAAATTTTGTTAGTTGGAACCCTCTTACTCTCAGGTGACGATATTTGGGTTTCTTCTGATATGTATGATTTTTTTTGGTTACATGTTGTTTTATCTTATCATTGTAAAACCGTTTTGTGTCTAAATGAGTCGCCTTACACAGACTGTACCACATTTTAATTTATTAATTTTTTTCTCCTTGTATACAACAGGTCGTTTAAACCCAATTACTGTATACAATTTAGCTAACTAACTAACTAACCATCACGCCGTCTCCCCGAAGGGGTAGGCAGAAAAAATAGACTGCCACACTTTTCTTTCCTGAAATATTTCTCTCGATTCCTCAACATTCATACATCGTGTCATGAACGCGCGTCGATTTCTCTGACTCCTCACATTGCCGACATTCAATATTTGATTTATCTGATCGTGCCACGTTTTTCTCGGTCTTCCTCTATTTCTGGTTCCATTTACATTATTAACATATAATTTTTTTTACCATTCTTTCTTCATTCATTCTTTCCAAATGTCCAAACCATCTTAATGATCCTTTCATTATTTTGTTCATAACACTATCATTCGCATTACAATTTATTTTAGCTATTATATTGATTCTTATGACGTGTGATAGGTAGCCAATCTATCGCCATTTTAATGTCACGTGAATTCTACACCAGACCAAAGACAGTGTCACACACTGCCAATGCCGGGAATCGAATCCGGGACCTTCGGAATGGAATTCAGAGCTCTTACCACTCTGCCACGAAGGTCGACATTACAAAACGGTAATTATAAAACCTTGTTTATGAAAACAAAACAATTACCCCTTTGAACCTCTGATTATCGAAATATTTACATAATGGTTTCAGTAACATCTAAATAACATACACAAATCTATCTCGAATGACGCCTCGTTGGTTACACAAATTGCTTTCAATACAAGAGTAATATATTTTGATTTGTTTAAATCAGTGATTCCCAAAGTGGTCAATATCGACTCCCAGGGTTAATCGTCAATGAAAAAATAAATGGGGGGTGCATGAGATGTAATTTTTTTAGTACTATACAGGTAGTTTACGGTAAAAATCTGGAACAATTGGATGAATTTGTTTATTTAAGAAGTATGTTTACAAAGGATGGGAGGGTGGAGAAGGATATTGAAAGAAGGGTTGGGGCAGGCAACAGAATAAATGGTGCACTTAAAGTTGTCATCGCAAACAAAAGCCTATCTCAAAAAGCTAAGATGGCAGTGCACAATGGTGTTCTTGTGCCGACCCTTATGTATCGAAGTGAAGCATGGAACTGGCAAAAGAAGGATGAAAGTAGAATAAATGTAGTAACAATGAGATCTCTAAGACGAATGTGTGGCAAATCTGTATATGATAGAGTGACAAATGCAAGTATAAGAAGTGAATGTGGTGCGAATGAAAGTGTTATGAACAAAATAAGGAAAGGGTCATTAAGATGGTTTGGACACATGGAAAGAATGAGTGAAGACAGAATGGTAAAGAAGGTATATGTAAACGGCGTGAACGGAGCTAGAAATAGAGGAAGGCCGAGGAAAACGTGGCACGATCAAATCAATCAAATATTGAATGTCGGTCACGTGAGGAGTCGGAAATATCGACGTGCGTGCATGACAAGATGTATGAATGTAGAGGAAGCGAGAGACGTATGTCAGGACAGAACAGTGTGGCGTTCCATTCTTTCTGCCTACCCCTCCGGGGAGACGGCGTGATGGTTAGTTAGTTAGTTAGTATAATTAATTACAATAGAGTTTTACATCATTGTTCAAGAAACAATAAATACACTATTTTGTGCAACATTTTGAATGTATACAAAGACTTGTAGACAAATACTGGATTTAACCCATTGCGGGTGAGTCATTTTTAAGGATTAATTTTATCGCAATAGAGTCGAAGATGCAAATTGTTTTTTTTTTTTTTTTTTCGGGGACCGGATAATTGAGGTTCTACTGTATTATTATTCTGATTATCTTAATTTTTTTGGGGTAGATGTAAATTTCTACACTTAAAAAGTATCGACCTCCACCCCACCCTTAATATTGACAACCAGTTCAAGTTCATGAGCTTATTGTCAGTCATGTTCATATTTTTCATCTCAAGTAGGTACATTATTTATGAATCCTTCTTTCTTTAAATAGTCTGTGGGGGGTTTGTGGTGAGAGTTGAAAGACGGCGGAGGTTTCAGCGTTTATTGCGGACCACAAGTAATTACACGTAAACAGTATGATATACTCGTGATGGAGCGTGGCTGGATGTCGATAGCAGCGGGGCGGAGTCCGGGTGGTGAGCCGTAGAGGATGAGGGCTCGCTGGGCGGTAGGTCGTCGAAGGTTTCGTGACGTAGCCGTGTAGACCGATGTGTACTCGGGAGGAAGGTCGGAGGTTTCTCGTACGTAGACTTGGTAGTGGAGACTCGTGTCTCTTCGAGATCGCGATACTGGCTGACGTTTAGAGTTGACTGTCGTATTGGGTGATCGGAAGTACTGCTTTTATATGCTTCGCTTTCGTCATCTACGATGCCCTGACCTAATGACCAAACCTGAATGAATCTAGGCCTCCGAGTCATCAAATTTGATAAGTAGGTCTTGGGTCAGCGTTTTTGTGTTTATTCGTGTCATGGAATATGCTGGTTCAGCGTCGAAGTCCACTTATGTGGGTCACCTACAAGTCCATTGTTTTGGCCGAAGAACTACGATACTTCAACATTATTAACTGTTAAATTATAAAACTCTGTATATGGTATTACAATTTAATTTTATTTATTTTTTGCGACAGCTGTTTCGTCACTTACGTTGACATCATCAGGTGTTACAATATTTTTTCAACCGTTAAAATTAAACTAACTAACTAACTATATGTTAAAAAAAATATATGTTAATGATGTAAATGGAACCAGAAATAGAGGAAGACCGAGGAAAACGTGGCACCATCAAATAAATCAAATATTGAATGCCGGCCATGTGAGGAGTCAGAGAAATCGACGCGCGTGCATTACAAGATGTATGAATGTTGAGGCAGCGAGAGATATATGTCGGGAAAGGAAAGTGTGGCAGTCCATTCTTTCTGCCTTTCGGGGAGACGGCGTGATGGTTAGTTAGTTAGTTTGTTTTATTTTAATATCTGACATTCTTAGTTAGGTACGCGACGGTTTCCCAATCATGGGTCATTTTTGTAGCCATATCACTACCACAATTTGTTGAAAATCTAGACAGAAATAAAAACGTCTTCACAGTACAAAAATCTCTTTTTTTTCTATTTACAATAAATCATTCTTTGGTTAAAATTATGTTATATATTTACTACTGAGAATGGAAAAGGCCACCTCTGAAACATGTTTTGATTAGGTCAGTAGACTGGTTGTCATGTAAAGATGCCAACGCCGATAGGGTGACCATATTGTGAAAGTATAATATTTTATATTTAACATTAGATTTTGAATTAAGATTTGCAATCAATGAACGTTTAAACAAAATAATTCGAGATTATTCCTTTAAGAGGATACCAGGTCACGTGACCAAACCCGCTTCTCCATACAATCGTATTACTCGATGTTCTCCCTGGAATTTAACATTATGATTTTTTCACGCGTTTTAGATATCGACCAGATGCATGTTTGTTTCGTCTTATTTGTTGATATTTTATAAAGAAATATATAAGGGAGATAAATAAGTTTTTTTTAAATAAGACGATACGACTAGCATATGGATTCCATCCTCCTATGTCAGGTCCACGTCCCTCAAGTCTGACGCAAACTGCTTGTCAACAGTGTTCGTCCTGGACGCCGAAAACCCAATGCCTTGTAAAATAGGAAAGCACAATTAAAAATGTATTACAAATACTTAAAAAAAAAAAAAAAATTTAACAATGGTGTGATATTTGAATACAATAGTAATCTACTCGTAATCATACTTGATGAACATAAAATAATACTGAGAGATTGGTAAATACAAATTTAAAATACATTAAAATTCAATAAAGGAGTAAGTAATAGGTAAACAAAAACCCACAGTTTATAAAATGAATATACGGGCATTAGTCAAAATAGTTAATTACCCATATTAACTTGCCATAAGTTAATTATTTAATTTACTTTGAATTTTAACAAAATAAGAAAATTCAAAATTAAACATTTTAAGAATACAATACAGTCTTTATATGTTAATTAAAATTCCTAGTAAATAAGATTTATTGATCAAATAACATATTCATAAGGTTTTTAAATGGACTGAAAACCATTAAAAATGTATGTTAATAATTAACTTATAATTGGGAAAAACCCGCATATACAGTACTTACACTATAACCATTATTGCAGATACATTATGAATAATGTGATTTTGTGGTTGTCTGCCTATTTTTTATTAAATGGATATACTAAATACATTTAAATATTCATGATTTAATTGTATCTCAATGGAGACGAAGATGCAAATTGGAAACTGAATATGGTTGATCAAGGTGTTTACAGGACTTATGACCTGTCATTGGTCGGGTTAAGCGCACGCTTTATGTAATTACAACATTCCCCATTCCACCTTCTCTTTATGACCATGTCTGACAAGTTTTTGGAAGTTGTATATATGTTAAAGTCCTATGCCAGATTTCACATGTCAGTTTCAATATGCCATCTATGAAGATTTTGATTACATATGTTAACCTTTTTAAGATTACTCTATATATAATCTACATACTAACGCCATCTATGGACATTTATGTTTATTAAGCATTAAGCAGAACATCTTTTAACTCAATGTGAAAGGCTACCCCGCCATTAGAACATTGTTAGAAGCCGCCTGGAGATGTCACACTCCTATCTATATGCTAAACATTAGACCAAATATGATAACAATATTTTTTGAGAAATTACATCCGAAAAAGAACGGTTTTGGAAGACATACTAGCTTCTGTAGCTGCCGAATCATCTTCAGTAAGATTTGTACTCTGAAAAAAATGAACATTATTTTATAAATATGAACACTTTAAATCCATTAATATATTTATATCCTTTGTTTTGGGTATATAAAAGTACTGATAAGATAATCGAATGATTAGTAATTTTGTCATCTTTAACAATCGAATGACTTATTCGATTATGTTTCAAGTTAAATAGGTACCTATTACAGATAGGTATTTATTTAATTAAGAACAATTTCTAATCATTCGATCCCGAAAATCATTTGATGATTATTTAATTATGTTTTTACATAAATTATTTTAACATTCCATTTAAATTAATATTAATATATTAACATTTAATAATTACCTCCATCAACGCTTCACGTTTATACTGGAACCATTTAAAACGATTTCCTTCGTTTGTCTACACAAAGGCTCCCCTTTTCCCAGTTTCGTAGTTGATTCCATAATGGTCACCGCATTTTTTCTGGTTTTTTTCTGGTTCTCGAGGGTTGGAAACGTACTGAAGAGTGCGCCAAATACTGGCGGGAACGCCGTTAACCAATCAAACGATGCGATTTTACCAACACATTTACATACCTTCATATTACACATAATATTATTTGTTTATGTGTTAGTATTGGCATCCCTATTTGACGATTACTCTACGTTGAGAAGTGTCTTGTGAAAAATGACAATCCAATCTCCTGCCAAGTGCGAAATACGTGGCGTCATTTGTTATCTCGTTCGGAAGGGAAAATCTCCGTTTGAGGTTTATATTGAGGTGAAAACTGCATATGGTGATAAAGCTAGGAATCGTACGAGTATGTACAAGTGTGGTCGCGAGTTAGCAAGGGGAGACCATCAACTCTGCAAAATACTGTGAGACCCAAAAAAAATGGTGGAGTGTGATTCAGAACAAGAGGAGAGGCATGCTGACAAAGGGAGTCAGCCTGCTGTACGACAATGCCAGAAGGAACTGCTCGCCTCGTTTAAATGGGATGTCCTGAACCATCCCGCGCATTCCCCTGACCTAGCACCTTCTGCTTCCAGTTTCCCTTTACACCTCATGCATAAATGATCCGACAGAATTCAGATCTAAGCTGAAAATCCATATTTTTCATATTTCACACCCAATATAAAACTTGCATGTTTTGCTCTATTATACTTTCTAATCGATCGCGAATATCAATTAAATGCAGCGTTCACATTTAGATTTAAAACACGTCTAAATGCGCACTTCAGGTGATTACATCACAAAAACGGCGCTTTTAAAGTTAGCATATTATTATTATTATTATTATTATTACCACTACCTATACTTGCACCCACATACACATAATCCTAAGACACCCCACCGTCCACACATAGGACACACACTCAATTTCCACCAACGAGAATTCCAACAGGTGAGGGAGCAATAGCCTTCGGGCTGACTTTTCCGGAAACCGAGACCATAATGGCATGGGGTCTTATCAATAGTCCAAATAATTCTTAATCTAGGTCCCCTGCGAGAGCTTGCACGCCGTCAAACTTGTTTATTTACCCATTTTTGCATACATATTAATTTAAATCATTATGCACTGTAGAGTCGTTACAATATTTTGAACATATAAGCATGACATTTGATTCCTTTTATCTAGTTTTACATTTTATTTATTTATTTAGCAAATACTGCATTTGTCAGACATAGAAGGAGGATCCGGTCCGTTGCAGCTACTGCGAATACTTGAAAAAATATCAGATATTTTTCATTTAATTATCGGTAAACATGTTTAGCACGCACATAAATTGCACATATTACACATATTTTAAAGTTTTTTCCGTATATTCCGTTGTGTCACGTCGCACAATTTCGTCTACCTTTAAAATTTGATTAATTTGGTCATGCCATGTTTTCTTACGTATACGTAAGACTTAACTTTTTTACCATTCTTTCTTCAACCATGCGCTCCATATGTCCGAACCAACGCAGCGATCCTTTCAAAATTTTGTTCATAGTACCTTTATTTGCTCTCCATTCCTTTTTTTAATATCAGCATTTGAGATTCTGTCGTACATCGTTCTATCACACATACGTCTTAAGGACTTCATTTCTTAAACATTTATTCTGCTCTCATCTTTCTTCTGCCGGTTCCATGCTTCGCTTCCATACATAGGGGTTGGGACCAGAACTCATTTGTGAACGACCGTTTTCGCTTTCATTGATAAGTTATTGTTTCCAATAACTATTTATAAAGCTTCATTCACTTTGTTACCCGCACCAACCCTTCTTTCAACATCACTGTCCGTTCGGCCATCCGCTGTGAACATGCTACCTAAATACACAAATTCCCTCACCTGTTCCAAGTTCTCTTCATTTATCCTTATATTACAAACTGTCATTTGCTCTTCTCTTTCAAAAATAACACCTTTGACTTTCCGACATTCATCATTAATATTGATAAATTCTTGTTTCCAATAACTATTTATAAAGTTTCATTCGCATTGTTGCCCGCACCAACCCTTCTTTTGAAAATATAAATGAAAATATAAATGATTGTGAAAATAGTATGTAAAAAATTGGCTGCCAATTTCCAGAAGTCAATTTCCAGTGTCGTGCATTCCCTTTGTAAGAGTCGCAATCCGATTCAAGGAAATAAAATTGTGTTTTTGTCACAGAAACTGTAAATTTTAATGAGCAGATGACTCATCTTGATAAAAATCATTGTGCATTTATACTTTTTTTCTCAGCGGACTCTTTCAGTTTCTGTGGATACAGTTTGATGTC
>JAHDVF020001596.1:0-48305 GCA_022606425.2 Lepidostoma basale | reverse complement strand
CCATCGCATGTAATGATAATCAATATTGCTAAAAAACAAATTGTATACAGTATTTGTGTTTAAACGATTGACTGTTGGATCAAAAAAGTATTAAATAACAACTAACCATCACACCGTCTCCACAAAGAGATAGGCAGAGAATGCACTGCTACACTTTTCTTTCTTGACATACTTCTCTCGTTCTTCAACATTCAACCATCGTGTCATGCAAGGACGTCGATTTCTCCGACTCCTCGCGTGGCCAACATTTAATATTTAATTTATTTGATCGTGTCTTTTTCCTCAGTCTTACTCAATTTATAGTTTTATTTATAACGTTGACATAAACTTTTCCTACCATTCTTTCTGCATTAATTCTTTCCATGTGTTCAAACCATTTAAATGTGCCTTTTATTATTTTATTCATAACACTTTTATTCGCACTGCATTCACATCATTTATTTTTATTTGACACTATCATTCAACACAGATTTTCCGCGAATCAAAGAGATCTCATTTCTATTGGATTTATTATACTTTCATCCTTTATGCCAGTTCCATGGTTTGCTTCCATACATAAGGGTCAGTACAAGAACACCATTGTACACTGCCGTTTTCGTTTTTTTGGATAGGTTTTTGTTTGCGATGACAACTTTAAGTGCACGTATTAGTAAATATTTTAACATGTTTTTTATTCAAAGTTTTATTTTTCTCGTAAAAGCCAATATAATTTTACAAAGAAATTCAAGAGTATGAAGGCTAGAGATTAAATTTATATTCACGACATAAATTAAGTTGAAAATTTATTTAATTTAAAAATAAATGAGTTGTTAAAATTATTTTGCCATATCCGTACTAGGTTGAAATTTTACTTGTCAGAGTTTTAAAAGTTGTTTCTAATGCCATATGGTACACAATTATTTCATGTGACTATCTACGTTGGTTTCTATATATATTTGAATTCATTTGTTCTCAACGATGTCGAGACATAACTTCCATTTACAACAAAAGCATTTAATCAAGCCAGTCTCGTGGCTTACTAATGACGACTATTTTTTTATGCAAAGCCAAATAATTTTTTTATTAAAAATGTTAATTTTTTTTTAGTATATTAAAATGAAATAAATAGATAAACCATTTTTACTTTTATTTCACCCGTTTTTAAAACTAAACATACTTTCAGCTTTTTTAAGATATTTGTTTTGGACGACTGTTATGCTTCTTCAGCGTATTATATCTTCTCAATTAATATAAAGTAACAATATAAAATACAATTAAATATAGACGGAAATTTGTTAACTTAAACATCATTATTTGATAAAGATTAAGTGATTTTTTTAAACCAATAAACTGATGGATGAGTGAATCAGAACTTTTGTTAAAGAGAAAAATATTTTGTCTTTTTCTTTTTTCATATACTTTGTTTACGAGTATACAACACTATTAAAATAACATATCAGATATGTATATAATAGATCGATAGATAGATCGGATAACCAGTCTTATTTCAGTGATACATGGCAATAGTATGGAAAAATGTATTGAGTGAATACATAATATGTTATTTAGGATTATTAAAAATTAAACACCTATTATTTTTTACAATTCAGAAGTTTTTAAGGTGTTTTATAGTTTTTAAGAAGACATACGTGGGAAAATTTTATCTAAAGAACATGAGTTATTACTTGAAGACTATTGTTTAAAGAAAGCATGAATCATGTTCTAAGAGCTTATTAAGTAATGAGAGTAACGTTATGAAGTTAAAAGGAAACAAATTTGCGTTGCGAAATGTTAAGAAAAATACTTGCTTGAACACAGCGGAGAGGCTATTTTGCAAAGCAAATAAGAAATAGTTTTATCCAATTGATAGAGAACTTCCAGAAAATCTGACCTGATCCGAGTAATTTTCTATAACGATACAAATTAATTCATACAACTTTTCAAAGATTAATTGATTAAAACGCCTTCGAGTCATTACTTACGGAGCCTTAATTTATTACTAGGAGAGAGAGAGTTTAAAAGTTGAAAATTTCATTGATCCTCTAAGTTCTAGATACACTCGTCGTTTGTACAAAAAGTTTCCGACGCTAGGCGACAAATGACGAAACTTTGTCCAGTATGCGACGAACCGGCTCCACCTGATAGCACCCCCATCTCGGGCGACTCCTATTGTTTCCGTTTGGAATATATCGTACGCCAGAACACGTTTTTCAATACGAGATAATTCATTCGAATTATTTAAACAATAAAATATGATATAACTCTCTAATAATAATTTTTCTGAATTTGCAAACCACCTCATAGAAAAAGATCATTCATTTAATAAAGATATTGGCGTTGAAATTTTGCATATTAATAATAGAAATTTAACTTTGAGCAATCTCGAAATTTAAGAAATTAAAAAAGCTAATAAAAATAAAGAAAATATTATGAATAATCAAATAAATTTACCTTCAAGTCCAATCTTTGATTAATTTCCTTTGTTGTAAGTAATTACCTGAATCCCAATAAGAACTTTAAATTATTATTTTTAAATTTAAATTGAATCATTATATTTATTATAAAAAAAGCATAAACGTTCCAAAATAAATCTTTATAACATCTGTCAGATCATGTAAACAATTTTGTAAAATTTTTAAAATTGTATATTTACTGAATAAGGATTGTTTGTCCGAAACATGTCTATGTAATTTTATTTTTTTCATTTAAGTGTTGTATATACAAAGTATATAAAAAAGAATTAGAGAAACAAATAAAATATTACTTTAAAAAAGGAGTATTGTTAAAAATAAATTTAAACACCATTATATTCTTTTTTAACACCACTTTATTCAATTTATTATAACTGCCCCAGCGGTTTTGCTTCCGCCAGAGCTTCGTCAGAGTTACATAAACTTTCTAGTATATAGTAAAAAAATGTGTTCATGTGAAAATTTTGGCTGTTGTCAAAAGTGCATTTTAGAAATTTGTTAGAACTATTTAGAATTTGTTTCAAAGTAAATTTGAATTATTAACCCTTATCTTGTTTCTGTAACCCCGATGAAGCTCCGAAGGTAGCGAAACCGATTGGTTCATTAGAACAAATACAGTGTTGTAAACAAAAAACAATAGTGTTTTTAAATTATTTAATTAAGTTTCACCTATTTTGAATGATGCCCAGAATTCACAAGGTCCGGGTAAACGTTAAAAATCGCATATGTATGACAATTTATTCAAAATTAATAATAAAATCCGATGTATACGAATCATAATGACCTTGTACTATGTCTACGCGTTTGTATTTATGTGCTTTTTGTAAATAGTTTCGACGACCTTCGTGGCAGAGTGGTAAAAGTTTTGACTTCCATTCCGAGGGTCCCGGGTTCGATTCCCGGCGATGGCAGTGTGATTGTCACACTGTCTTTGGTCTGGTGTAGAATTCTCGTGACAATAAAATGGCGATAGATTGGCTACCTATTATCACATGTCACGAGAATCAATATAATAGCTAAAAAATAAATTGTATACAGTAATAGGGTTCAAACGACCTGTTGTATACATAAAAAAAAAAAAAAAAATCTGTTAAATTTTATGTTATCACAATTGTACATTATTATTGTAGCACCTGATGATGTCAACATAGGTTGATGAAAAAATTGTCGCGTAAAATAAAATACAATTGTGATACAGAAACAAAGTTATTTAATTTAACAGTTTTAAAATGTTGAGGTCTCATAGTGTTTCGGCCAAAACAATGGATTAGATTATTATTGGAAATATAAAAATTAAAATCAAATACTGAATGTAGGCCACGTGAGGATACGGAGAAATTGACGTGCATGGATGACACAATGTATGAATGTTGAGGAAGTGAGAGAATTATGTCAGGGAAAAAAGTGTAGAAGAACGTTCTTTCTGTTTACCCCTTCGGAGAGACGGCGTGATGGTTAGTTAGTTATTAGTACTGTATAAATTTAAAATTCTATTATTCTTCGCATGTTTCAAGTAAATGGAAAATTTTTACCGGTTCATGGGATGCCAATTAGGCCTTTAATGTGATAGTTTCCCGTTGATTTCAAAATTTGTTTACGGCAAGTTATTTGAACTCAATTATTGTATGTACATATTTTAAGCTATTGATTTTCATAACATGTGATAGGTAGCCAATTTATTAGCCAGACCAAAGACGGTGTGAGAATCACACTGCCATACCCGGGAATGAAACCTAGGACCTTCGATGTGGCAATCATAGCCAGGCAGTCAGGTGGCACTCTTGGCACTACGAAGAAAATTAAAAGCATTTTTGGCGAGAGTTTACAAAATAGCTATTAAATTCACAAACTTGTGTAAATGCTTAAAATATTATTTTTAAATTTGAAAGTTTTTAACTAGAAACCATATATTAACATTGTTTATATAACACAGCAAAAACATTTTTTAAATAGCAAAGAGCATATGTTAGAACAAAAAACATGAAGATCGTTTGTGAAAAACGAGACATCGTTGTTTTAAAATAAGACAGAAGGGGTGTATTGCGTTCTGTCTTCGTTAAAAGAGAGCTCGGGGGAGGTTTTATTGCAAGTGAAGATAAGGGAGCAATTTTCACTAATAAAGCTCACAGTAAACTAGAAGTCATTATTTTCATTACTAACAACAACACATTTATTAAGAGATTTAAAAAAAAATTGTGTGAGATGTTTATTTGAGAATTTCACCATACTCGTATGTGTATATGTGTATTGTATACGTATGCATGTTTATTTATTTATTATTTATTCAATTCAATATTATATAATCAAGAAAGGTCTCTCATTATATATACTTCTACACTTAGAGCCCGTAACATAGAGTTATTTTAAATAGATGTAGCTTATAAAAAATAAATGAAAAACTTCGGTAATACTCGTAAATTAAATAATGAAAAAAAAAATTAAGAATTTTCTGTTTATTTTTAGTGTAAAATTTACTTATTAATTTTCATCTTCGACCGGTTTCGGCAGCTCGCTGCCATCTTCTGGTCTGCTTCTTGCAAAATTCTTAATTTTTTTTATTTATTTTCATTATTTACAATGAATTTCTACCAAGAAATTTCAATCACCAACATCAATAACTCGTAAATTAATATACTCAACATTAAAAAAAAACCTAAAAACCTAAAAATGAGATACCACAGATGGGAGGTATTTAGTAAATAACATCATCATATTCAACAACAACAACAACAACAACAACAACAACAACAACAACAACAACAACAACAACAACAACAACAACAACAACAACATCAACAACACCAACAACACCAACAACAATACCGACATCGACACCGACAACAACAACAACAACAACAACAACAACAACAACAACAACAACAACAACACCGACACCGACACTGACACCGACACCGACACCGACACCGACACCGACACCACCACCAACAACAACGATAACAACACTAACAAAAACAACAACAACAACACCAACAAAAACAACAACAACAACAACACCAACAAAAACACCAACAAAAACAAAAAATAAAATCAACAACAACAAATTATCTCGTCATTTCTCCAGAGGGGTAGGCGGAGAGACTGGACTACACAATCCTGACACACCTCCCTAGCTTACTCCACATTCGTACACCGAATCATATACGCACGTCGATTATTCCGACTATTAAAATTGGGTAAATGGTCAAACATAATTATAATAATTCTCATTATTAAAGCCCAATTGTTTTTTTTTATGAAAAAAATGCATTTTTCCTTCAAGTAGTGATTTAAAGATTATTATCATCCTTTTGTCTTCTTGCTTAGCTGGTTATCTGAAATATTTTAAAATTGAATGTAAGTTTCAATAAAATTACAACATGAACTAAGTCAGAATCGTCTGCGCTTACAAATGCACCCCAGAATACAAGATTCCTGTTAGCTTAGCTTCAACTCGGATAAACATGTATATTATATTTTGTGTGTTCACTCGTTGCTGTAAACGTTAGTATGTTGCAATAAAAATGATTCAAGTGAAATATAAAATAGTCAAAGTGTATAATTTCAGCTGGCTATGTTCCCAAAGGAACCGGTAAAAAAGATTTAACTATCATACTCTTCTATTTTTACAAACTTCTTTAGACTCTTCTATATCAATGTTTTTTTTACTTTGTATACAACACACACTTTATAACAAAATAATAATTATAAAACAAACATGTATCGGGCATAGAAGCCCTTCATTGATATATGATAAATATTATATAAATATTCCAAATATTATATTAAAAAAAAATTCAGGAACTTGGTCAGTTTTTCAGAACGTTTATGCTTTTGCTGTTGCATTGATTTCAATCTTCCTCAATTTCATGCAGCAACACAATATTATCTTATAATGAATCAAAATAACCTCAGTATAAATCATAATCTCCAAAAAAACGATAGGAGCAACTTTTCGGCGTGGATGGGACCATAATGTTACATGATATTATAATATGTTACTTTTATTTTACTTATAATTTTGTTCTTATTTCTACTACTATTATTATGTTTAACTCTCAATCATTTTGTTTGACCATATTTTACCTTAGCTTAAATTCAATTAACTGTTTATTGTATTTGTGGTAGCATGGAATTGGCTTTATTTATTATTTATCTTAATGTTTCTTAATTAATATATTGATATCGCTGTATGCTGCCCTTACTAAATAAATAAATAAATAATTAATTTCTCGAGCAATGATAAAACATAAAATTATTAATTCGAATGAAAACGTCAGTTTTCTAGCATTTTTATTATAATTTATGTGTTTTTAATTTTTTTTTTAAATTTTGATAAACCTATGTAAAACTGTGGAATTTCATAATGACATTTTTTTTATAAATTAAAACACTGCTTTTTCCACTATCGAGTTTATTTTTCTATGAACTTTAATGTTAATATCGTTCTTCCGATGATGAAGGTGACAGCTTTCGAAACATGTTAGGAAAAATAAACTTAAAAGTGGAAAAAACAGTGTTGTAATTCATAAAAAAAAACATATTTTATGAGAGTGACTAGTTTCACATGCAAAGGCATTTTAAAATATTTGAACGTTTTTATTCGTATAAATTATAAATAGTGAAGTTTAATTTTATTTTATGTTCAAAATAAGTAATAAAAAGTGTAAAAAATAATACGGTTTTCAAGATTGGTTTAAACAAAACAAAGTACTTGAATAAATATAACTACACTTAGTATTACAACACTTTATTTCACTTAACACATAATTAAAAAAATGTGAATATTGATAAAGATAATGTTCTAACCAAAACGTGTCTGTGTTAAGTAATCAAAATGTTGTAATACAACTTGCAGTTATATTTATTCAAATATGAATCCACAAGAATGGCGAATATAAGAGAAAAATAAGGAAGTTTTGGAATCCCATATTTTATTGTGAAGGCGAAATTAACTTTGTGTAAAACTAATACAAACATAAAAATTAAAAATAACGATATTTTTACAACTACTTCCACATTTGTCAAATGTGAAAGGAGTTATAAAAACATCGTTATTTTAAATATGATTTAAAATTAACTTTCAAGACATTTCAGTTAAATCATTTGATTATATAAATACAAACAATTTTGTTGTAAAAAAAGTTTTTCATAAAAAATACTACATGCCTCGAGATGAAATTTATCTTAAGGATTAACTTTATATATTTAGTTATAGTTTGATAAGCTTAAAGCATTTCCATAATAGTGTTCCACAGTTATGTTTTTATGATGTAAAACATTGTTGTCTTATTCATATATATTTTGAAATAAAGGGATCGAAACAGAATAATCTCGAATGAATTAAATACAGTTACAATACTAGAAGAGTGCTGCTTTATCAAAAACATTATGCATTAGCACTATGAAACACTAGCACTATGTACAAAACAAAACATTACGATTACTCAGACTTTCTGAAAGTTTACCGTAGAAGTACTTGTTACAATGCAATGTTTTATTAATCTGCCATCACTCAAGCAACTTTCTTCTACGGAAGAAGTAATGCTCGACGGTACTTGCTCACGAACAAAGTATCGTGTGATAAAGGGTGAGGAACAGGGTAAGGCGGGAAAGTTGAACAACCTGCAATGTTGTGACAGCTGAACTGACAACGCGAGGGTATTTCCTGGCAGCAGTCTGTTGCTTTAGCCTTTTACAGCTGGGTTATGTAGCCATGAGGTGCATGCCATGAAAAAATAACACGATACGTACTTGTTACTAGTGAGTTCATTAGTGTTTGTGAACGGTAAAGTGAAAAAAACTCATATATTAAAAAAATCTATTAATTAACTTATTGAACGCTAAGGCATTAAAACTGTGGAATTCCATAGTAAAATACTTAGGAAATTGAAAACAACTTTGTTCATTTCATTATTTATTAAAACATATTTAAAAACACCACATGTTTCGGGGATACCTTCATCTTCATACTATTTCGCTCGGTATTTTATCATTCATTGTTTTTCCGCACATTCTTCGTTTAGATCTCATTTCATGTTACTTACGTCCTTCTTTGTAAATTCTAAGCTGGACTTCCATATATGAAAGATTCCTTTGGTATATTCATTCCAATTCCAGCTGTCATAATTACTTATTGAAATTATATTCAAAACGAAAAAGCAAGAGGTTTAAAAAGATAACTGTACAAGGACGACCATTAATTTCACACGTCCTTTAACATGCCCCCAGAATGGAAGTAGATTATGCCTTTTAAGTCCGGCCGGATGTTATTAGACGACTAAGGGTTGTATTGCATTAAAAGGTTTTTGAAAGCAACCCTTTCAGTACTCGAGCCGGCCTCTTTCCGCCCAAAAAAATCAAGTGCCTACTTTATAAGTTCCGCAAACCCGCGCAAGCTTTTTTATTATCATAGAAATATACATACACGGCGCCCGTCCTACAATAAGATGCGAGGGGTGCTCGAGGGGCATAATAAAAAACAAATATTATTGTAACCGCAGGAAAATGAAGTAAATATTGCTCACGTATGTAAATCCTTATTAAAAACTAACTAAATAACCATCACGCCGTTTCTCCGGAGGGGTAGGCAGAACGGATGGACCACTCTTCTATATTCATACATCGTAACATGCACGCTAGTCGATTGTTCCTACTTCGAACATGGCTACCTTTCATTAATTAAGTAATTAATTGGTCTTGCCAATGAATTTTTTTTTTATTTTTTATAAAAAAGACTAACACCAAAGATTTGAATCAATGATATTAGAATTTATTTTACAATCTTCAATGTTAGCAGAAAATAGCTCATTATTTTGAAGAAGGAATCTGGTCGTGTCAAGGCTTGAACCCAAGTCCTCTTGATCAGAAGCCAAGCGTTCTATCTCCTAGAACACCACCCGACTTTGTTTCATCAACCAATGTTGACATCATCAGGTGTTACAATAATATATCAAAAATCTATGTAACACCCGATGATGTCAACATTGGTTGATGAAACAGCTATCGCGTAAAATAAAATACAATTGTGATACAAAAAACAAAGTTTATTCATTAACGGTTTAAAATGTCTAACCACACAGTGAGTGCTTCATATGAAAATTAAAATAATGTTTAATATTTTTTTTTAAATAATTCAAGGATACGTGCTATTCAGATGTTTAGTGATCATTATATTTTTAATAAAAGCAATACCCAAAAAATATATTGCTTAATTTTTGTATTTAGAAAATAAACAAGTATATAAACGAAACGTTGACATTAAATAG
Source organism: Lepidostoma basale (assembly GCA_022606425.2). Classification (NCBI taxonomy): domain Eukaryota; kingdom Metazoa; phylum Arthropoda; class Insecta; order Trichoptera; family Lepidostomatidae; genus Lepidostoma; species Lepidostoma basale. The sequence continues at coordinate 38,590 of JAHDVF020001596.1, read as the reverse complement.
TAGGTTTTATTTTTATCAGTGATATTTTAGAGACAGCATTCAAAGAGTTTGACAGTTTTTAAAATTAGAAAACGGCTTATTAAGTTACGCACTTTCAAATAAAACATCGTTTTACCAACACAAAGCCCTTTCTCGTTTCGTCTATGTATACGCACCCACACATGCTCACGCTGTAATCAGATCCTAAATTAAAATTCACAAAACAGCCCAGCGCTAATAAATTATACAGCGGCCATTGTCTGAGATCTCTTTATATTAAACCTGGAATAGGTATATTCCTACGAACATCGTTCTGTGGATATACGCCTTAATCCCGGCCAGAAATGGTACCCGGGTAGGCGAGTTAAATTATTAAAAGGAAAACAAACGAAGTCTCCCTTAGTACAAAAAATAATGGCGTAATGAAGTTAAAAAATGAGAATGAATATCGTTTCTAGAATGCTTAGCCGTTTTTAAACGAATCAATAGGAGCTCTTTAAAAGAATGAACGTGAATACACAGTATATTTTAAAGAAGTTTTATTATAAAGACGTAACGTAAAAGTGATTAAATAATAATGAAAATATTTTATTTTGGGTGCACGCTGTCTCCAAACTATAGTGGCGCATTTTTTTTTTGTATACAACAGGTCTTCAGGACCCTATTACTGTATACATTTTACATAAATTTTACATACATTTTACATAAATATAAAATACATGTTAAAATAAAACAATTAAAATAAAATAAAACAATATTAGTGATTGTGGTATGTACCTTTATGTTCCTTAAAGGACGTATAGGTCATTTGGAGAATGTCCACATCGACTGACCCCTCATTCAAGAGCACCATACCCCGGGTCATTGTATGCTGCGCCATGAAATTTGTCCTGCTATGCGGTATGCACAACAGATCGTGTATTCTAGCGCGATTGATTCAATCGGTCGAAAATAAAAGTAAATACGTTAAAAAAAGCATACTTTTATTATTTTATAACTAAATAACTAACTAACCATCACGCCGTCTCCCCGAAAGGGGTAGGCAGAAAGAATGCACTGCCGCACTTTTCTTTCCTGACATTTCTCTCGCTTCCTCAACATTCATACATCGTGTCATGCACGCGCGTCGATTTCTCTGACTCCTCACATGGCCGACATTCAATATTTGATTTATTTGATCGTGCCACGTTTTCCTCGGTCTTCCTCTATTTCTGGTTCCATTTACATTGGTAACATATTTTTTTTTTACCATTCTTTCTTCATTCATTGTTTCCATACCATCATTCGCACCGCATTCACTTCTTATATAACTTTATAAAAAGAGTTGTAATTTTAGTATAACTCTTTTTTGGTTTTAATGATAATAAAAATTATTTTTGAGGTACTTTACATATATACATATGTTATCTCTATGATGAACAAAGTAATATATTTTTATTTATTAAAATTCAATATATTATTTAATTTTTGTTTTTTTCCCTAGTTTTACATTCAACTACTTTATTAAGTTCGATTTCTTAATTTACTAAATAACCGTCACATCTCCCCGTAGAGGTAGGCAGAAAAAATGAACCGCCACATTGTTCTTTCCTGACATACTTCTCTCGTTTCCTCAACATTCACACATCACATCATGCACGCATGTCAATTTCTCCGACTCCTCACGAAGGCGACATTTAATATTTGATAGATTTGATCGTGCCACGTTTTTCTCGGTCTTTCCCCTTTTCTATAATAGTTCCGTTTACGTCGTTTACATATACATTATTTATCTCTCTTTTTTCATTTATTCTTTCCATCTAAATGATCTTAAGTTTTATAATTTTTTTCAGATATTGGATAATGTTTTTTAACGTGTCATCATAAATAATGAAAAATTACCTAAAAAAGGATTTTGATTATTATTAACTATTTAATATGCAGTTTAAAACGATTGTTAAAGAAACAATGAATAATTTATTTAAAATATTATTTTGTTAATTCTTCTTCTTCATCTTGTTGTAGAGATGAGTCTGTTATTACAGGATAACCCTCATGTGATGCTAAATTCCAGCGCTCTCTTCCAATATATAAATAAGTTTGCCAATCGAACATATTTAGTTATGAAATCCTATCAAGATAATACTATATAATTGATTAGATTAATACCTATTACAAATCTTTTATTCAAGTATATTTTTTTTATAAAAGATAGCTTTTTTACGCTTTGTCGGGTATTATCAAATATCCTAATAATGCGAAACATGTAACTTCGATAAAATAAAATAAAATAATTTATATGCTGAAATTTCATCCATTATTAATACTTGACATGGAATTTAAATTATTGGATTGCGAAACGTGAAATGATAAACTATTTTTTGGACATTATTGGAACATAAGAATTCTACATAATTTTAGTTTTAAAAAATGTGTATTGGATTAACCGCAAATTTATAATATTTACCCAGCTATTATCGTTAGCAGATTATTAACCTAAAAAAATCCATAGTTTGTATAACAAAAAAAACAACAACAACAACAAAAACAATAACAACAACAACAAATAAAAACAACAACAACAACAACAACAACAACAACAACAAGCAACAACAACAACAATAGCAACAACAACAACAAACCATCACGCCGTTTCCTTGTAGGGGTAGGCAGAGAGAATGGACCGCCACACTACCCTCTCCTGGCATACCTCTCTAGATTCCTTGACATTCATACAGTGCATACAGCGAGTCAAACACGCACGTCGATTCTTCCGACTTTTAAAATGACCAACCTTTAAAATTTGATTAATTTGGTCATACCATGTATTCCTCGGTCTTCCTCGACTCCGTACTCCATTTACATCATTTACGTATACATTCTTAACCATTCTTTCTCTATTCATGCGCTCCATATGTCCGTTTTTTTTATCGTTTAGAAATAAAGCAAATATAAATATACATAGACGTATTTAAAAAATAGTGTAAGAAATCGATGGAAGGCAAAAATACATTTCCAAGTATATTCGTTTATATGTATATTCCGTGGTATAAACGCTTTTCGTTGCGGGATATTCAAGTATCGTTATCACGAAATTTTCCTTAAAAAAACTTACGTATTTCAAAGAGCGGCAAAGTTCGCTTAAATCTAGCTGTATTTTATCAAGAATCAAAGGAATATTTTGGAAATGCTCTTTGCTCGAGCGATAGTGAGAACGATTATGCTGGGGAATTTCTATAATTCTGACCTTAATTGCAATCATTTAGAAAGTTCCAGCATAATGACCGATATTAACAAGGGCTTCATTAGGAATATCGGAATTTATTTTTAAACTTTTTATGCTGCCTTTCAACGCGTTAATTGGTATTTTACCCTTCAAATGGTGCAAGTTTTTCAATTAGCTGGGGAATAAAGCCATCCACAATGAAATGCAAGATTCGTATCGGCCGCCGTAGGAGTAAGCGGGCCTCGAGGGGTTAAGTGATGACTTTACTTTGATTATGGGCATCAAAATTATGGCATCCAAACTTTGTGAAAATTTGCTTTTTAATTGGTACATTAATCTTTTACACCGGGTCCGTAGGCCAAATACTAAATTATTTTATTATCAGCTATCTCCATACGCTATTCTCTCTTTCCACAGAAACAAAATTTTCTTAAAAATATTTGTTATATAATATTTTAATATAGGGAAGATTTTTGATACCCAACTATTTATGACATACTAAAATATATTGTTTTAATGACTTACTACCATAATACAATGATTGCTAACATATTTCCATCCCTCACTGTCCTTAAACCTTTAATTCCCCCCCCCTCTTTTTTGATGTATGTATTATAATAAATAGAGTATAACCTTCTTGATTCTTTAACTTGTTTTGTTATTATAATGAAACGAACCGGTTAGTAATTAAAAAATATGATATTAGAAAAAAACTTTAAATTGTTTGATTAATTTATAATATAATATTATAAAAAAAGAAAAAAATAATATTTTTCTGATCAAGATATTGATATCGGCAATAAATCGCTTTGGATGAAGAAGCTACATATTAAGGAAAGACAAAATCTTTCGGTTTTTTTCATTTTTAATAATTATGAGAGTTTTACTTACGTCTATATTCTGTAAATAATTTAATGGTTTAATATATTAAAGCAAAATTTGTGCAAAATGGTGTTCTTGTCTACTTCTATGCACTGGAAACAAAATCTCTTACAAATGTGTGATTAATCTTTGCGTAATAGAATATTTTATCCAAATATACATATAAGGTGTGAATGCAGAGCGAATAAATATTTATTAAATAATAATAAAAAATGCTGATTTAAAATTCCCGTTTTTTTGTTATGTAATAGGCTAATGGGGGAGGCCTTTTTCCAGCAGTGGACGACAACGGCTGTTTGTAAGATAATTTAAATAATTGGCCCATGGAAACACACAAAAATATTGAACGAAGAACCTATATGAATGGAACATGAGATAAAGGTCAATCGGAGAAATCGTGGCAAGACCAAATCAATCAAATTTAAAATATCAACCACGTCAGAAATCGACGTACGCAAAAAACGCAATGCATGAATGTCGAGTGAATTAACCTTATGGTAATACACTATATCTATCTGTTCTTTTGGAGTAACAGCGTAATGGTTAGTTAGGAATTAAAACATATTCACAAATCAAATTCTACATATGTTTGGAAGATAACTTACGTCTTGGTGGAATTTTGACGAATCATGTAAAACTACTCATTAAATAATTAATGCAAACGTCTCTTTTCTCGAAGTATAATTATATTTTATGGGAATGACATGTTTCCCCTTTCTAAGGCATTATCAAATATTTGAAAGCATTAGAAAGGCGAAACATATCATTCCCATTAAATATAATATTACTTCTAGAAAACATACGTTTTCATTCGTATTAATTACTAACGTCACTCAATAATATACTTTATAACGCGTCATTATTTGAACGGTACTAAGTTAGGCAATTGATAAAGGTTGCCGTACCATATTATCCTGAAGCTGTTCTGTGCTTGAAAGAATTTTAATAAATAAGTATTACTTTACACAACCAGTTCACTGGTGTGTGTGTACGAAGTACATATGTGTATATCTACGTATCTTGCCTCGTGAAAGTATATTTTACGCTGTTTCTGGCTGCAAGTGAAGTAAAAGGCAATCAACTAATGGAACTGTAACAAAATCGAACAGAAAATATGCACTAGATTCAGTGGCGGTGAGTGAAGTATTAAATCAAATGTAATTTAAAAATATGTAATTTTCAATAAACTACAGTAATGAAATGTGAATTTTTTTTCTATATTCGCCATTATTTTGCATTGTGGATTTACATTTAATAAATTATTAAAAACTATGGTGTTCGATGTAAATATCGCATTTTGTCATGAGAGAGGCTAAACATGTGTGTCTAAGATTTTAAGATATTAATATGTGTCGTATTTACATACTGTTGCATAGACTTTTTTTTAAATTGGAATATATAAAAAAAATACTGAAGCTGTGCTATGTGGTGTTCTTTTTTTTTAAATCTAGAAACTCGTTTTAAAAACATTCATATTAAGGTCTAAAATATCTAAAATGCGTTCTACAAGACTTTAATGGAAGAAAATATTCCGTGCCTTTATATCACAATAATTTTAAATTTAAATAGAGCTTGTGGTGATACTATTATATAACCATAACACCCGGCGACCCTGGAAAAAAAAGTTGACCAAACCTTTCACCACAATTGCAAGAGAATTGGAGTGATAAGATCCCTACAAAACTTACTTACTATTGACACGAAGAAGAAGATTTTTTCTTATTCCTCGGTCTTTATCTACTTTTTCTGTCCGCACAGCTTAAATCTTCCAATAATTCTGCCATTAATTTTTTTTTTCAAAAAATCCCAAACTAATGTCAATTTAAAAAAACTAAGATGTAAGTGCGCAATGGTGTTATTTTGCCGACTCTAGAACTATAGAACTATAAAAATTAGAAAGAAAATATAATAAACACAGTGAAAATAAGTTCCCTACGACAAACTTATGTTAAATCTATATTTCATAGTACATCAAATGCAAATAGAAAAAGCAAAACGTGTGAATGAAGCGTTATGAACAAAATTGAAAATTGATTTTCCACACTATCAGGAAAGAATAGTATGGCGGTCCACTGCTCCTTCTGAGACAAGTAAGTGAGACGGTAAGCTAATTAGTTTATCACAAAATTATTTTATTAAACAAACATGTAAAGGAAACGATGTATGTATGGAAGTGAAGCTTGAAACTGCCAAAAGAAGGATAAAAGTAAAAAAAATGCAGTATAATTGACATCTCTAAGACGAACGTGTGATAAATCTGTATATGGTAGAGTCTTAAATGCAAATATAACAAAGTGAATGCGGTGTGAATCAGAATGTTATAAACAAAATAATGAAGGGGTTATTAAAATGGTTTGGAACAAAAGGAAAGAATAACGGTAAATATGGTTTATGTAAACGACCTGAATGGAACTAGAAATAAAGGATGGCCGAGGAAAACGTGGCACGATCAAATCAATAAAATAATAAATATCGGTCACGCGAGGAGTCACAGAAATCGACGTGCGTGCATGACATGATGGCAGTGTGATGGTCACACTGCCATCATTCATGTGACAATAGTAGTAGTATTCATGTGACAAGAAAATGGCAATTGATTGGCTACCTATCACATGTTATTAGAATCAGTATATAATTGCTAAAATAAATTGTTTACAGTAATTGTGTTCGAACGATCTGTTTTTTACAAGAAAAAAAATGTGTAGAGGAATTGAGAGAAGTGTATCAAGACAGAACGACCCTGTAAAGAGACGGCGTGACGGTGAGTTTTTTAGGGAAACAAATATGCAATTATTTTATGAACCAACATTGTCTGAAGCCTGAAGTTACACAACGAACATGAACATAAAAACAAGAATATTCCAATTGCCAACAATATTGAATTTTTTCATTCGCTCTGTGGAAGCAGAAGTTGTATTATCATCTGTTACTGGTTGCCTGTTTAAAGTTTTAATTAACATACGTAATCATTATTTTCATCGAAACGTACAATTATCTAACCTCGTTAAATGATGGCTACAGAATATTTAAACAATAATCACAACTGGGATTTTGAAACCTTATTGCTTCGGTATTTATAGATTGACATTTTAATATAAAACTTTATAAACAGTTTTAAAAAAAACATTTGAAATAAATAACGGTACCACTAGCTTCATTTTAACCACAAGCTTTTAGAGCTGTCTATACAAACCTAGCACAAAATTGATACGGTGAAGAATTTGCCTAAAAACATTTGATCAATAAAATTTAAACTCGTTATTTTACAGATATGATTTTTTCATGACATGATCATTTCATCCCTTAGACGTGTGGAAAAACGATGTACGACAGAGTTTCAAATGCTGATGTTAGAAAGGAATTTATAGCAGAAAAAAGTATTATGAATAAAATTACGAAAGGATCACTGCATTGGTTTGGTCACATGGAACGCATGGATGAAGAAAAAATGGTTAAGAAAGTATACGCACGTCAACGATGTGAATAAAGTACGGAGTAGAGGAAGACCGAGGAAAACATGCAATGACCAAATCAATCAAATTTTAAAGGTCAGCCATGTTAGAAGTTTAGATTAAAGTTATTTGTTTTTATATGTAGGTACAGAACAGATATTTTGTTCCATGGGATTATTTTAAGTGTATCTTTGCGATGTACTCGTATGTAGGCATCTAAAGAAATAATATGAAACTCCTTTGAATTATTTGCGAATGTGGTAACTAATCGAGGTGTGGCATGCGAATAACAATAGCTAATAATATTGTAGTTATTAGAATTAATTAAGCAATAAAGAGGGAAAATAAACACAAAGGTTATGAACGTTCACAACTCTTTAATAGCACCGAACCATGCGAGCGGAATTAAGTTGTTATTTCGGTGATCCTTACAAAATATTCAACATTTTTGTAATATACATGTTTTTAAGTGAACTATCCAGTAGTTACAAAGCTTTTACAAGAGCACTTTCATTCGCAAACTTATTTCAATGATTAATTATTTATAATATACCTCTATAATATAAATTATACCTCCCCAGAGAAGTAAGGTCACAGGTGGACAGGGCTGCAGCGGTTGTAGGCTGCCTGAAAGATGTCATATGGAGAAACAAGGACATGAGGACCGACAGCAAGGTACGCATCTATAAGACCTGTGTGCGACCAAGCCGCACATATGGCATTGAATCGATGGCAGACACTGTCAAGACAAAGAGCATGCTCAGGACAACCGAGATGAAAACACTCCGCGCTATAGCTGGCAAGACCCTACGTGATCGAGTTAGGAATACAGCAATCCGAGAAATCTACGAGGTCGAAGATGTGGTCAGATGGGGACGTCAAAGACGGAGATACTGTCATCAACACGTAGAGAGGATGAGCTCAAATAGGATAATACACATAGCTCTCCATGGAACGCCAAACGGACAACGCCGACCAGGAAGACCCCCGAAACGGTGGAGGGAAAGCTGGAGTTCGGCGTCTCAAGAGAACCTGCCTGAAATAACAGACTCTTGAGTCTACCAAAAGTGAAGAAGAAGAAGAAGAATAATTTATAACCCATTACATTTTAGTAAAATGAGGTCTGTTGAAAATTGGAAAAATGATACAATTCTTCTTTTCCTGTCACACCCTCGTAGTGCATAGGACCTCAAGAAAACTCTACACCCGACATTATTGCACACCTGATACCTAACACCAAACTAAGCGAAACCTGCCTCCTTAACTCTCTATTGCAGGGTTCCCAATTAGTATATTATAATTAAGCTACAAAATAATTTGTTTATTTAAGATTCAGTTTTAGTACTTTAGCATTATCCTTTTAATCATAATATAAATAGGCGAAATTCCGCATGTCGTCAAGAAAGAGTAGGAGAATATTTTAAATACAAGAAAGCGAGGGAGGAATACTTCGATTCTCTCCGAAAGTGATTCGAAAGGCACACGATACGCAACTAGAACGTTTTTGGATTATTTTTAAATGTGTTTTGATTATTGTTTTATTGCAATAGTGTAGAAAACAAAACGTGAACAAATTAGAACATTACAGAACATTGTACAGTGAATCAAGTTTATAAGGGGTAAAACCTCTTTACTTCGGGAAATATTTTTCTCGCAACTAGTTCTAATTAAATACCAATAACCCGTATCTTCATAATTATGTATTGTTTCTTGGTGGTGTTAAACTCGAAATAAAATATTTAATACGCATGGGGTTTTTCTTTCACACAAGAACAATGAACAATTTACTTCCTACTTTTGAATGAATCACTTAATTTGTGGTGTTTTTTTTACCCTGAGAGCGTTGAAAACAAATATATTGTATTCTAGTTATATATTATAATATATATGAGGGTTTCGTTTATTTGTATGTAATGGATATGTATTGTAGCACTGCTTGATAGTATTTTGAGAACAATAATCGAACCAATCAAAAGCCTTATCATGAAATGAAATTAATAAAAGTTCAATAACATGAATACATTGATGGATTCATAAATGATCCTGGTACTGTTAAAGCACTCAGAAATTATGATTGACAATGATGTACTTTGAGACAGACCGGTATTTCAACATTTTCAAATACTGTCTGTCTCAAAAGAAAGGTCTACGATATGTGTATACTGCCCATGATGACATACGGACTAGAGACGACAACTCTTACAGCAAAAAGTGTCCACAGGCTCAAGTGTACACAGAGGTCCATGGAAAGACAGATACTTGGTGTGAGCTTGCATGACCGCATAAGAAACGAAGAAATCAGACGCCGCACCAGGGTTGCTGACGTCATGGACTGAGTGGCAAAATTGAAATGGCAATGGGCTGGACACTTGGCTAGACAGGGTGGCAACAGATGGGCACCCAGGATACTCAGTTGGAGACCATGGGAGAATAGACGAAGTGTCGGAAGGCCACCGATGAGATGGACCGATGATATTATCAAAAGGATTGGAAAATCTTGGATGCAAAAGGGACAGGATAGAGACGAGTGGAAGAAATTGGAAGAGGCCTATATCCAGCAGTGAAGGGAAGAAGGCTAGCAAAGAAAAGAAGAAAGAAGAAGAATGATGTACTGAATTTATTGTTGGTAATATCATTGAAACATAATTTCTTCAACGCGCGATTGATCATTCGATTGGAGTCAATTGTTAAATTTAATTCGATTTAATATTTTCAAATAAATACGGAAATGTTTGAAATTGTTGAAGAGGAAATTTCTTTACAAAACGAATTGCGCCCCCCGAGAAGGCGTTTTATTCCCATCTCGGAATCAGGTGTACATTTTTCATTGTGCACCATTTTCAATCTGGAGCGTACTGGAATAATCATAGCCATTGTTAAAGGTGTTCGGTGTTCGCATGACAGAGAGGCTTAAAACAAAAAATTTGCAAAATGAAAACAGAAAGCACACAGATATTCATCGTTATTTTGGATATGCTTGAAAGTTAACATGAACGTACCAAACAAGTATACGTTATACTAAACTACTGAAAAAGTAGTTGAGTATACCATAATTTATTTATGTATGGAAGCGAAGCATAGAACTGGCAATAGAAGGATGAAAGTAGAATAAATGCAGTACAAATGAGATCTCTTAGACGAATGTGTGGATACTCAGTGTATGATAGAGTGTCGAATGAAAATACAAGAAGTGAATGCGGTGCGAATGATGGTGTTATGAACAAAATAATGATTATTAAGATGGTTTGGACATATGGAAAGAATGAATGAAGAAAGAATGGTAAAAAATTATATGTTAACGATGTAAATGGAACCAGAAATAGAGGAAGCCCGGGGAAAACGTGGCACAATCAAATACATTAATTATTGAATGTCGGCCACGTGAGGAGTCATAGAAATCGACGCGCGTGCTTGACACGATGTATGCCAGATATGCCAGATATGACAGAAATTCGAAGAAGCGAGAGAAATATGCCAGAAAAGAAAAGTGTGGCAGTCCATTCATTCTGCCTACCCCTTCGGGGAGACGGCATGATAGTTAGTTAGTTAGGTAAATTTTCCGATAAAGTAATAAATTCTTAATTACTATATAAAAAAAGGGTAGTAGGGCTACGACGGGGTATGTTTTGCTGGAAAGTATGCCTCTACAAAATGTCATAAGGCTCCATGTTGCATTTACAACAGCAACACTACTATCAAGTCTCCAACTCTCTAGCGTCCACGAGAGGACTTTTTAAAGCTACACCCAGCTAAGGGAAGGTAACCCCGACAGAAAATCCTCCAGAGAAGGCAAGGAGACACCACTCTGGATATTTTTCCATGTCATCACTATGACAAGGGTGATAGTCAACGTTAGGGAGACCTGACAGGACACAGAAAGAAGAAGATATATAAAAACATTTTTTTTATCCGGCAAGAGTAGCACATTAGCATCAAAATACCTTTGTATAAGAAAGGAAGCGTAAACAATCTCAATAACTATAGAGGAATCTCTATAATTTTTAAGTATTAAAATTGTGTACAGCAATACTGAAAAAGAGACTTGAACACGCAATTGCAAACAGGGAAGAACAACAAGGATTTAGCAGGAAAAAAAACTACAAGGTAGGTTTTTAAATCAAAATAATGCTCTTAATAAACTCAATGACATGGTAAGGTTAGGTAAGTAAGAAAATAAACAAGATTAAGGAGATGACCGGAGAAAATTTCCACTCGGCGATGCGGACTGCGGAGAATAAAGAGAATTGGAGGCGTTTTGTTTTACCCACGAGCAGTTCCATAGATCACGATAATCAGTAATGAGGAAACTTAAAAAGAAGAAGAAAGTAAGAAATATATATTTCAACTCATTACCAGCAACTACAGCATGCTAGACGGGTTAAAATCCTCGTCAGAAAATCATCAAGCGATATGCAAAGGACATGAATCATACGAACAGGTCCATATTGCATTATGCATGAAAAATTTACGTAAAATATTAATGTAGTACGAACTCGTGTTAAAGAGGTTCCGAAATAACTCGCTGACTTCAGAGTGTTGCCGCACCGCAGGAATCTGCATTTGGTTTATGGCCCTCGGAAATGAATTGCACCTCAGACTTGTATGGGTGACGTGCGGGTCGTTGGAGGTATTTGTATAAAGTATGCATTCGGTGGCGATGGAACCGTTCACTGCGCCTTAGCTGGATCACGAAATCTACATATGTATGAATCTATTTACGAGTAGTTCAATTGAGCTACAAACTTATGGAATAATTTATTTTATAACAAATATGAACCAAATCACAGACGAATAAAATACTTATAGATGGTTATTATTTAGGAAATAAAAATACAATAGACAAAGCAAATTTAAAACTTTGTATTTAAGGATAAAGGTATTAGTTTTATAGAACCCCATTATTAATTTATAAAAGTAAACACGATTGTTTAATGGTTTTACTTGAATTAAATTTATATAATAAATTATAATATATTAATAGTTTCTTCTATGTTCGCCATACTTTGTGTTGTATGTTTTGGATGTTATAAACTTTATTTTGGAACGTTTAAAAGTTCCAAAATAAATCTATATAACATCTGTCAAAACTGATAATATTTATAAACAATTGTATAATATTTTAAATATGTATCTTTATAATATCACTGAGGAAGGGCCGGTTGTCCGAAACATGTCTGATATGTATTTTTTTTTTAAAGTTAGTGTTGTAATACAAAGTATATTAAAAAGAAAAATACAAATATGTTAATAGTATTGACAAATTTGTTTCGCCTTGCGAGGATATTCTCTGAGTTTGAGAATGCCCTTGCAGGGCAAAACAAATTTGTCCCCACTATTTATATAATTTTTTATATAAATTAAATCCAAGTCAAACCATTAATAATCGTATTTACTATCATAAATTAAAACAGTTTGAATATAACCACGGTATGTGTTACACAAACGTGGTTAAATACAAACTGTTTAATCGTTGTCGACATGTATATTATAATGTATTATATATAATATATACCAATCACACAGTGGGAGAAAAATATATGTATTTTTTTATTAAAATAACCACCACATACAATAAAACAGCTTATAAGATGATGGTGATGTTCATAATGAAACTATCAACAATATTACATTTTATGGGAGTTACATTTTCCACCTTTCTATGGAAATATTGAATAATTTATCAGAAAACGTACATTTTATTATATTTTGACAAAGGTTTTTCAAATTTATTTAAGACAACTAGCAAAAATATACGTACAGTATACGGGGCAGAGAGACATACGACAAAACAAACAAAAATGTATACGTAACCCGAGTTCGTAAGCGACATAACTGCACTTTAATTGAGAGTGACGGGACGCCAGTTCCCGGAGTGAAGTGAAGTTTCGCAATGAATATCAACTAAAAATGCAGCTGCGTTTTTATACCGTTTAAAATTCGCGGAACGTAATTTAAATGGCGAGTTTCCCTTAGAGCATCCCGCATTTACTCGGATCACGTAGAGCTTGACGGGGGCGTGAAACGAGGTGCAACGTAAGCGCATTGCTACCCCTGTTTGACATAGCTATAACACCCGTAAATACAAGAGTTGGTCACGTGTCTAATACACAAATACCCGTCCGAACACTAACTTACTAATACTTTTTAAAACGTATCTTTAACGTAGTACATTTATCCAGCACAGGTTACTATGAACTATTCTGTTTTGCATTTGCATATTTTAAATCTTATATATTCTTGTATTTTTCTTAAGCTTCTTTCCCTCCACTTAATATTGGTCTTCTCCATTTTTCAACACTTGTTCCTGTCTTGTCCCTTCTGCATCCAGGTTGTTCCAGATATTCGGGGGGTGTCATCAACCAAACTTTTAGAATACCTTCATTAGAGTATTTTAGGTGTCCATCTGGTACTGCCCTCTCTGTCTATACATCCAGCCTAATGCCACTTCAATTTAGCTCTACAATCCATGATGTCAACAGTCTTCGAGATAAAAAATACCTTTATTTGACAAATATTCACATTATTTTTAATTATTTATAAATATGTATTTATAAATTGCCTGCGTTCTGCCAGTTGGTATTTATGGTCTTGAAACTGTAACATTGTCCAAACAAAGTGCTGAGAAATTACGAGTGACCCAAAGAGCCAAGAAAGAGCCATGTTAGGAATAAGCCTAAGAGAAAGAGAGAGAAAAAACAAAGGTCACTGACATCATTCACCGGGTGGCGACTCTAAAATGGCAATGGGCAGATCACGTAGCCAGAAGCTCAGATGAAAAGTGGACAAGAAGACTGCTGACTCTTCCATACTTTTTCACAAACTTATATTTTGCGCCTTCAGCATCCAGTCACCAACAATTATACTTATATCATCAGACCATCGTGTGTGGGATCACATGTTTATATGCGATCCTTGAACATCGCGTTCAACATTGAAATGAACAGTATTTTTCAGTCTAACACGAATAATTTAGACTGCCTGTGAAAATAATTTCGACTTTCCGAATTCTCATAATAAATACTGATAAGTAAAACCTTGACAAATAATAAATAGTTAAAGTTTTTTTTTGTTTCTAATATAGTATTGCATATTATTGCATATTATTGTTATTAATTGATTTTTTGTTATTTTGAATTAATAATGAAAATAATTGTAAATAACAAAAAATAATAAAACTATTTCCTAATTTGTATTGAGTTTTATTCCACGTGTTTTTAAGTTTTGACCGGTTTCGGCTCGGTGCCATCTTCTGAGGCTACTACCTTCTTCACTAGAAGATGTCAGCAAGCTGCCAAAACCGGTAAAAACTAAAAAAATTCAAGTGGAATAAAACTAAATATATTTTATAAAATCTTTTTTATTTTCATTATGTCCAAATGTTCCATATATTATATATTTTTATCAGAGTTATTATAAAACACAATAAGCCTAAACACTCCTTCCTAGATTTTTTATTATATTTTATTTGAATGACATGCTTCATCTGTGTAAGCCAGTAGCAAATGTCATTTATTTATTTATTTATATGTCATTCACATAAAATATTATAAAACTTCTAGAAAACAGACGTTTTTATTCGTATTCACTATTTTATATAAAGCTTTATATCATTGTTTAAGAAACAATTAACACTCCTTCCTCCTTATATAATTCAGGTTTTTATTGATTAAAAATATGCACATAAAAATCAGCTTAAATAATCACATTCCTGTTTAATATATTTAAAGACTTAATTCTTTGATAGAAAAATATTGTAATATTTTTGTTTAATTCAATATGTGTTATATTGAGTTCTTATGAGCTATTTTGTTAAGTCAATATGTATAAATTATCTTTCTGCAAAGCAATTTTATTCACAATTGTTATATTTTATTATAAACAGGTGGTGCACGCTACGCTTTTGAATATTGAATGATGGTGATTTATCTAAAAATAATTTACTAAAATATTAAATACCTAAATTATAAGTGATGTTTAATATCGTCTTTTTCAATGATGAAGATATCATATTTTGGAAACATTTCGCGAAAAATAATCTCAAAAGTAGAAAGAACCGAGCTTTAATTCATGCGTTATTTTATGTAAATAGTTCAATATTTATGACAGTCTATTTATTTGAATCTGCTTTCAATAAAATCACGAACAAGCCTTCAATCGTTTTGGTTTAATAAAACCTCGACATTTAGAACATTAAAGCGAATTTTAATTTAAGAGATTTTCGTATTTTGTGTTTCATTTTTGCGACTACTGTTGTTTCGCATAAAAAAAGCTTCTTTTACGAGGGTAATTTATTTCTATCGCGGTGGTATTATACCAAAGTGACACGGGAAAAACAATTTTAAAGAATAAAGAAAAAAGGTTGAACATAAAAATGAAAGATCGCTAGGTGTTATTTACTCATATTTTCATATAAGGAACTCTTTTCAGCCTAGCTAGGTACATTGTTAGCAAACAAGGGATGTCGTGATTTTTATTTCGCCTGGGAAAATTTCTGATATAGAGCCGTGTAAACGTTTTAGTATTTTCATACTATGAAATTCGTTTTTAAGCTTCCGTTTTTTTCCACCAATAAACCGTGGCAGAGACAACGGGGGAGGAAAATTTATTTCGTTTCTTGGGAAAACTGAAATAATCTCAGCAAAAAATCGTTTTGCTCTTATTAAATAAAAAGTTTTCATTATATTAACCTAAACACAATTTTGGTATTTCATGTTATATTAGTTTTGTCTATTCCGACGTTTATTTAAATTACTTACGGAAATATTGAAATATTTTTTCTCATTTGTAACTTTATAAGTATATTGTATAATTTTTCTGTACGGGCGTATATAGTTAAACTTAACCTAAACGGCTCGACCGATTTATATGAAATTTTGGGTGTGTATTTTAGTGGGTCTCTGGATATTTTGGATTTACAATTGGACCCGGTAAGTGACCGTTTAAAACTTCTGAAACAAGTTTATGAATAATTGACCTTCTGAAAATAATTCATAATTATGTTTGTTTACCATAGATTACGCTAATGCCGAGTTGTGTGATTAAGCATGGGCAAATCACTTGCGTTGTAGCGTGGCGTAGATTTAAAATTCTGTTCGCTGTGTTACAATTTTGCATGTATGGCATGTATCACTATTGCTAATTTAGCTTTACTAATTAACAAACGTCATAACCACCACGCTGCGTCTCAAGAGAGGTAGGTAGGGAGGTTAGACTACCACACTGTTATATCCTGACCTCTGACCTCTGAATTTTCCTCTCTATTCATACTGTAACAAGTGCTAGTCGATTTTTGACACTTCTCAAATGACCTACTTTTGATAATTGATCGATTTGTTCATAAATGATCTACATCCATCTTCGATTTTTTTCATTTACACTATTTATGAACAACTTTTTAACCAATATTTGTGAAATGTATACTTATATCTGTATACGAATCCTGGATTTTCACCTGTGGGTGGTTAATTTAAATTTTTTAATTATATCTCAATAGAGACGAAGAAACAAACTGGAAACTGACTATGGATGATAATAATTATTTGGCGTATAAAATAGGAGTGGATACTCCAGGCGACTTCTAACAGAGCGATAGGAGGCGGTAGCCTCTTCGCATTGTGTTAATAAAGTAGTTTGCTAAATGCTAAAACAATCATTCTTCATAGATGGCGTTAGTGGATGGATTGTATAGATTAATCTAAAAAATTAATTAGTACAATCAAATCTACATAGATGGCTAACTGGAACTGCCACGTGAAATATACAACTTCCAAAAATGTATCATACATGATCATAACAATGGTGGAATGGGGAATGTTGTAATTACATAAAGCGTGCGCTTAACCCAACCAATGACAGGTCATAAGTCCTGTAAACACCTTGATCATCCATAGTCAGTTTCCAGTTTGTTTCTTCGTCTCTATTGAGATATAATTAAAAAATTTAACTTTTTAACCATTTAACCAACATCCATAAATTTCATTTCTTCGAGTGTCCCTTTTCTTTATTTCCGAGGACGCAGTCATCTGTTATTCTTAAATTATTTCCTACATATGGTATATTTCTTACATATATTTTTGTTCTGTATTATCTGTCATTTATTCTTTTTTGGCGAATTCTTCGTGATTTAATTTTTAAAGCATTTATCTTACTTTCATCTTTATTTTGCCAGCATTAAGCTTTACTTTCATATATAAGGATTGGCATCAGGAGTCAAAAAAATTAATAAATCAACTTCTTAATAGATACGAAGGAAACATCTGTTTTCTAAAAGTTTTATTATAATTTATGGGAGTGATGTATTTCACCTTTCAAGGCATTCACATAAATTATAATAAAACTTCTAGAAAACAGGCGAGTTCATTCGTATTATATATTTAATGTGGAGTTTTACATTAAGATAATTTAGACACATGAAAATAATGTTAATGGAACTAGTAATAGAGAAAGACCGAGGAAAACGAAGCACGATCAAATAAATCAAATATTGAATGTCAGCCAGGTAAGAAGTCGGCGAAATCGACTTGCATGCATGACACGCTGTATGAATGTTGAGGAAACGAGATAAGTATGTCAGAAAATAATAGTGAGGCAGTCCATTCTTTCTGTCTACTCCTTTGGTAGTCAGCGTGGTGGTTATTTAGTTAGTTTAGTTTTAAATCATTGTGTATGAAACATACAAAAATTTTTTTTTTATTTAAATTAAGGTAAGCATTTTTAAACGGGAAGATTGCATGAGTACATATTATATTTATTGAACGCTAAGGCATTAACACCGTGAAATTCCATAGTTATATACTTAGGAAATCGAAAAACTTTGTTTAATTCACTATTTAAAAAAAAATATTTAAAAACACGACATGTTTCGGAGGATACCTCCATCTTCAGGTGTAAAAATATAATAAAAACTGAAAAAATAAAGACTTTTAAAAAACGCATTTAAAATTTGATACAATAAATCAAATTTAAAAATTAACCTGTGATATTTGTTATAAGTAGGTACTAACAATTCTTTTTAACAGTAAGAACTAATAAATAATATTAAATAATAATAATACATGATGATTATTGTATCGAATTTTAAATGCGTTTTTTATTAGTCTTTCTTTGCTTAGTTTTTATTATATTTTTACACTTGAAGATGGAGGTATCTTCGGAAACATGTCGTGTTTTTTAATATTATTTATTCAACTAACTAACTAACTAACCATCACGCCGTCTCCCCGAAGGGGTAGGCAGAAATAATGGACTGCCACACTTTTCTTTCCTGATATATTTCTCTCGCTTCCTCAACATTCATACATCGTGTCATGCACGCGCGTCAATTTCTCTGACTCCTCACATGGCCGACATTCAATATTTGATTTATTTGATCATGCCACGTTTTCCTCGGTCTTCCTCTATTTCTGGTTCCATTTACATCGTAAACATATAATTTTTTTACCATTCTTTCTTCATTCATTCTTATCATATGTCTAAACCATCTTCATAATCCTTTCATTTTTTTGTTCATGACACCATCATTTGCACCGCATTCACTTCTTATATTTTCATTCGACACTCTATCGTACACAGAGTATCCACACATTGGTCTAAGAGATCTCATTTCTACTGCATTTATTCTACTTTCATCCTTCTTTTGCCAGTTCCATGCTTCGCTTCCATACATAAGGGTCGGTAGAAGAACACCATTGTGCACTGCCATACAGATAATATTAAATAATAATAATACATGATGATTATTGTATCGAATTTTAAATGCGTTTTTTATTAGTCTTACGTTGTTCAGTTTTTATTATATTTTTACACCTGAGGATCTTGTATGTATCTTCGGAAACGTGTCGTGTTTTTAAATATTTTTTATTAAATCGTGGATTAAACAAAGTTTTTCGATTTCCTAAGAACATATAATATTTCTTTGCATTCAAGTTACATATAAATGGACAATGATATATTTTCTCAGCTTTGACCAAAGGTCGACTGTTCCTTACTCACAGAGGGGCCATGAAATTACTTCTGGTCTCAGCGTTTTATTTTATGTGCCATCAGATCGTGAAGAATAAATGTTTGCATTGAAGACCAGTGGAGAAATATGGCTTCTCAGAGAAACTGCAAGTCTTCAATAAAAGTAATGGTCTCTAGTCTTATTTCCAATGTACCTAGACATATGAGCTCCATTTTATTAAGATTACTTTAACATGCAAACACACGCATAAATAATAATTCATCATTTTCCTAAATCAAAATTATTTTTTTATCAAATATTAAAAAAAAAACATTTTAACCATTTTACAAAAATAAAACAAATCTAATATTGCAGCGCACAATAGTGTTCTTATACCGACTGGCAAAATATGGATTAAAGTAGAATAAAATAGACTTCCATACCGTAGGTCCCGGGTTCGATTCCCGGCGACGGCAGTGTGATTGTCACACTGTCTTTGGTCTGGTGTAGAATTCACGTGACAATAAAATGGCGATAGATTGGCTACCTATCACATGTTATGTGAATCATCAATATAACAGCTAAAAATAGTGCGTATACAGTAATTGGGTTCATACGACCTGTATTATACAAGAAAAAATAAAGTAGTAGAAATGAGATCTCATTGGTGAATATATGGTTGATCTATATATGCAAATGTGTCGAATGCAAATATAAAAAAGTGAATGCAGTGAGAATGGAAGTGTTTTGAATAAAATTATGAAAGGATCATTTAGATTAACAAAGAAATAATTAAAAATATTTTTGTGAATGTATACTTATACTTGTATACGAGTATAAATATACATTCACAAAAATATTTACAAGTATAAGTATACTATATTTACAAGTATAAGTATACACATATTTACAAGTATAAGTATACATTCACAAAAATATTTGTAATTATTCTGGTCAATTCTTTGGCATATATAATGGAATAATACTCCTGGCGGCTTCTAACAATACGTTAATAGGCGACAGCCTTCGCATTATGTTAATAAGGTAGTTTGCTAAATGCTGAAAATCATTCTCCATAGATGGCGTTAGTGGGTGGATTATATAGGTTAATCTTAAAATATTCACAAGTGTAATCAAATCTACATAGATGGCCAATTGAAACTGACACGTGAAGATAGATATGGATTTGAAGTATATATACAGCTTCCAAAATTTGTCATGCATGATCATAATAACAAAAGTGGAATGGGGAATGTTGTAATTACATTAAGCGTGCGCTTAACCCAACCAATGACAGGTCATAAGTCCTGTAAACACCTTGATCATCCATGTTCAGTTTCCAGTTTGCGTCTTCGTCTCTATTGAGATACAATTAAAAAAGAAATAATTGTAATGAAAGTGTATTCAAAAGATGTAAAAGGAATTAGAAAAAGAGGAATATCGAGGAAAACCTGTCATTTTCAAATAATTTAAATATTAATTGACGAGCACGTGAAGAGTCGGAGAAATCGACGTACGTGCATGAATGAATATTGAGAAAGCGAGAGAAGTACATATGTCAGGAGAGAAGAGAGTGGTGGCCCATTTTTGTTACTTAACCCCTCAGGGAGTTGGCGTGATGGTTAGTTAGTTAGTTAGTTAGTTAGTTAGTTACAAAAAACAAAAAAAAAACAAAAAAATGTAAATTCGTGTATTGGGTGGTAGTCTAGGGGGCCAAACGCTTGGCCCCTAATCCAGGGGACTTCGTTTTAAGCCTAGATATAAACCGGCATCTTCTTCATAATAATAAACTATTTCTGCTGACATTAAATATTGAAAAATATCATAAAAAGAATTGTTTAAAGTAATTGGTGTAACTAGAAAGAGTGCATGGATATTTTAAAAATACAGTTATTACAGATTTTTTGTGCTTGGTTTGGATAATAAATTGTCTATGGGCATGTATTAGAGTTTAAATAAATAAGCGATCGTAAACAACTTTTGTAATAGGCTTTTCAAATTTTATTCTACTTTCGCTACCACTTTGTTTTATAATTATAAAAAAATATATATAATCTTCACGATTATGTTTCGGATAGTACTCATCCTTCTTCGGTGCGCAAATATGCTTTATGGAAGAGCGTAAAGTTAATAAAGTAATAAAGTTTCATTAATTGTTGAAGAAGGATTAATGCCATAGGAAACAAGTTTGTAAACCATGTACAATATTATATTACGTACGAATTATATTATGTACGATCATAGAATTAGGAAAATGAAATGTTGGCCAAATATTCTCAATTTTCTGATTTATTTTTAGTAGGTCTATTATTTCCAGTATTGTATTTATTTCGGGATAAAAATATAGTACTTTGTATTGATAACAAGAGATTTAATATGATGAAATTGAAAAAAAAATCTATTTAATCATGTTCTTATAGTACATACACATTTTTCTTATCTTGTCCTTTGCGCTGATTAAATAGATATTTGTAAATTCACTTTAAAGGCACATATAAATATTCCGGGATATTTACTTACTCTCATTTGAGCGTCCTTGGTTTTTTAAACAACCCCTGTTTAAATAAATATTCTGCGGTGGCCACCCCAGGGATAAGAGGGTTCGTATTTATAGTGTACAGTGTACACAGTGTAATGAAGGCGGCCTTTTTTCAAATACGCCTAAAGCAATCGCGACAACCTTTAAAAATATCCTGTTTCAAAACACGTATATTCTAACATTGACAATAAGGCATACATTCAAAATGTAATAATATGAAATATTCATATTTATTTGTAAAGCTCGATCATATTGGCCAAGATTTATTACATAATCGAAATCGCCCACGTAGTTCAGACTCCAAATACGAATGAAAACGTCTGTTTCGCCTGCCTAAGGCATTATTAAACTCTTCCTTTTTAACTCTTCCATAAACTCCTTGCTCCTTGCTTTCTTAAGCTCCTTTATCTCGTGTATAAAAACAATAGCTCGTTTGATTTTCGCTTCATAAATATGCCATAATACATATTCATAATAATAAAACTTCTAGGCATAAACATACAACAACAACAACAAACCATAGCTCCGTTTCAGCGCAGGGATAGGCAGAGAGAATGGACCTCAACACTAAACCAAATAAATAAATATTCTGATACACCTCTCTAGATTCCTCCACTTTCATACAACAATTAATACACGTACGTTGATTCTTCCGACTTTTAACAAGAACCATCTTTAAAATTTGATTAATTTGGTCATGCCATGTTTTCCTGGTGCATAGGGCCTTAAGGAACCTTCTCCACCCGACTCTATTGCATGCCTGATGCCTAACATCATCCCAAGTAAGGCCTGCTGCCTTAATCTCGTCCTACAGGGCTCTTCTCTAGGTGGCTCTAGGTCTGCCTCGCTTCCTCTTTCCCCCCATAAGGGACCAGTCTTGTGCGCCCTGAGCGATGCCGGCTGGGTTCCGTCTCAGAGTGTGACCAATCCACTGCCACTTGCGTCTAGCGAATTGTTCTCTAATTGGCTTTTCGACATGGTCCAGAGAACGGCATTTGACACTGTTTGGGGCCAATAGATTTTGAATATTCAGCGAAGGCACCTATTTATAAACACCTGGAGTTTACCAATAACGTCCGCGGTAGACTTCCAAGTCTCACATCCGTACAGCAGTACGCTTTTAACGCTACTGCTGAATACTTGGAGCTTGAGCTTTCTCAAAAGGATACCGGAGCGCCATACAGTATTTGAAACTGTTTGGGGCCAAATATTGAGTAATAGTGAGTAAATATTGAGTAAATATTGAATAATAGTTGAAAATGAAGTGCGTGCATGGTGCGATGTATGAATGTGGAGGAAGCCCGAGAGGTGTGCCAGGACAGGCCAGTGTGGCGATCCATCCTCTCTGCCTACCCCTCCGGGGAAATGGCGTGATGGTTAGTTAGTTTGTTTTAGTTAGTTAGTTAGTGAGTAAAGATTAATTGACAATTATTAATTGCTCTTATTAAAACAAGTGAGATGGCACCATAAAGGTTTATTTCAGCTAGCATGGTTAGGGGAGTAGGTACTGATAGCTAATAATTGTAATTGGCTAGCTTTTGTATCACCGAGCGTGCATGCAGGCCCAATTTACAAAACCGTCCTACAGCACCAAAGTTGGGCAACTCCGCTTCCGCATTGGCAATAAGTCCCCCAAATTGATATCGGCCATTCTAGCGTAACTTAGGTCCGAAATTTACGATTAACCGAGTAACAGGCAGTACACAAAGGGACAACTTGCGAAGTTTGGTCCCTTCCGTTGGTTACACCTAGTCTATGTACCCCCAGGCTGGTTTGTTCACGGCATTAAACTGTTACCGCACCAAGTTAAATAATTACCCGTTATTTCCTGTCGCTGAAGTATGCCGTTTTCCAGTGAGTTTCATTGGTAAGTTTATTTTTTTTAAGTGATTATAAAAGAAAATCGATGATATTCAGAGGTGGCATCTTAAAACTATGTATTTTACAAAACACAAAAATCATTTGGATCGTCAAACCTTCGCATAGAGACGGTGTCTTAAAAAATCAAGAAGCAAAGCACATTGGAAATCTTTCAAATAAGTTTTTTTTTTGTATACAACAGGTCGTTTGAACGTAGCTAGGAGCTAAAACAGCTAGGTTGGTCTGCATTCGGAAGGCTGGGCAACATTTTCAAGTCGGACATGCCACAAAATTTAAAAACAAAGTGCTGTACCAGTGTGTGTTACCTGTGATGACCTATAGATGCGAGACATGGACGCTAACTGAAAAAGCAATGCACAAAATCAAATAAACACAACGCGCCGTGGAAAGATCCATGTTAAGTATCTCGCTTAGAGACCATATACCCAACGTGAAGATAAGAAGACGCACCAGGGTCACCGATGTAGGGATACGCATTACGAGGATGAAGTGGCAGTGGGCTGGTCATGTATGTCGACGGAATGATGGAAGTTGAACCAGAATGAACTGAATGGGGGCCAAAGTTGGGCCGGAGAAGTGTCAGGAGATAGCCAACCAGGTGGAGTGATGATATTGTGTGGACGGCGGGGCCTGGAGAACACTGGCGAGAGACCGAGAGAGATGGCGTGGGGGTAGAGAAGCTTACGTCCAGCAATGGATGGAGGTAAGCTGACGAAGATAGACTATATACAATTTATTTTTAGCTATTATATTGATTCTCATGATATGTGATAGGTAGCTAAGATATCGCTATTTTGTTTTCACGTGAATTCTACACCGGACCAATGACAGTGTGACAATCACACTGCCACTACTGGGAATCGAACCCGGGACCTTCGGTATAGCAGTCAGAGTCAGTTTTCTAAATTCCTGCGGCCGGCTTCATTTGCAGTAAAAAAAAACATCTATAACTGCTGCATAAAAAAACATTTGCAGTTTATTGTCCTAGAACGTGTAATTATTACATTCATGTAATTTAGAAGTATGGAACATAAATTTAAGTATTTTTAGGATTCAGGAGCTTCAAATGTAGCCCACTGCATTTCGAAAGCAATTTTTGGGCTGCAAATGTAGTCAGCTGCACTATGGTGATTAATCAAAAAGTTATAGTTATTGAACGATTATCGCATAACATGATCAGCTTAAAGTTTTGTATTTTCCCATAAAAATAGTAATTGGATATTTAACGGGTTATGTTCGTCGGATTTTCAGGTTTATGTTTTCCATATTGAAAAAATAAAGCGTGTTTAAATATTCAATTATAACTAACAGCGCTGCATCGAGATAAATTAAAAATTGTCATGCACACGAATAAAATAAGAGTAAACGTGAAATATTTAACCTACACCACTGATTAGGGGCGATACATAGTTTTAAAATTTGATATATTTTTAAAAATGTATTCCTCTAAACCGTTTTCCACTACTAGTACTACGAGTATTAGTGTTGGAGATCCGCACTTTGTTTTTTTTTTAAGAATGAACTTGGACTAAGAGTGTTATTTAATAAAGTAACTGTACGCAGATTTCCCGATAAATACACATAAACTGGCTCAAAATGGAGTCCTCAGAAAGATCGCTTAGTGGAAACTTGGTCAAATATAACTTTCAAATACGTTACTTATTGAATAATAAAAAAGGATATATGAATCTTTCTAATTTTGAATATTAAAAAAAATCAATTTTTTCACTATAAATCGACACACCGTTTGTTTCACGTTTATGGGTATATTTATCTCAAAATATTTCGAAAGTATATCGAATTTGAAAGTTATTATTTTAAGAGAATAAATATATTTTTACAGCCCTGGTCAATTCAGATGTGAATAAAATATATTATGAGCGACATACAGCAACCATTAATTAGTACGGAAATGAATTTGTCACATGACATATTTTTAATATGCAACGAAAGTGTTAATATAATAGACAATCTAAATGTAAAAAAAGCCTTGTTAAGCAAACCCTAAAATTGATAGATAAAATAATGAAATATCTAAAACTATGAAAAACTTATCTATTTATTTTATTTTGAATAACCCATTATAGTGGCGGAAACAATTTGGTATTTCAACATTATCAAATGTTTAATTGAAACACTGTTATATGTATAATATCACAATTCATTTGGTTTTATATTGAAAAAAAAACTCTAAATAGTCAATTTCAAATAAAGATACCATTATCTTTCTTGTTTAAATTATATTAGGTTTATTGATAAATGATTTCTCAGTCAGGTAGAAAGTCTCTATTTTTTGGATTTTCTTAAAGTGATTTATATTTTAACAAGATAGATAAGTTACGTTTTAGTCATTCGCAAATATTCAGTGTGGTGGACGAGGACCTGGACGAAAAAGTGCATATTTCTTATTGTGATGCTTTGGGAATTCAAACTAGATACTAGTTCTAGAGCGACGTCCGAAAATATATGCTGTGTGAACGGTGAAAGTCTAATAACCGATCGAGTAGTTAGAAATTGGTTTGTGAAATTTCGTTCCGGAGATGAGTCTTTGAAAGATGAACCAAGGGCGGCTAGACCTTCCGACTTTGTGAACGACATTTTGAATGCGATTTTGCAACAAAATCCACGTCAAACGATAAGGGAGCTGGGATAGAGACTCTACATGTCATAATTTACAGTTTATTGCCACCTAGAAAAATTGTAGAAGTCAGAAAGTTAAGCATATGGGTACCTACATAATCTCAGTGACCGAAATAAGGCAGACAGAATATCTGTTGTCACAAATCTTCTCTCGAGGCATACAATCGAGACTTTTTGGACAGGACAATAATAGGCGATGAAAAATGAAAATATTGTCCCCAAAAAACAATGGTTGGATAACGATCAACCACCCCTACCGGACCCTAAAGCCAATATTCATGACAAGAAAACTTTATTGTGTATATGGTGGGATTGTCGATGAATAATCCACCACGAGCAGATGAAGCACAACGAAACGATTGCTGGCAATACATACGTTCAGCAGCTGCAAATAATTCATGAAAAACTACTGGAAAAGCGTCTTGCACTAGTCAATCGGAAAGGCGTTACCTGTTACAAGATAACGCCAAACCATACAGAGTGAAATTGGTTGGCGTTACTTACTCAATATATTGGTTTATACTAAGTGAAAAATGTTAAATTTTATTTTCAAATATTGTATGTCAAAGCATCAATTAATAGCTTCGTATCAAAGTTTTTAATAAATTAAACATTTAAATATTTTGTTTTAATACCACTTAATTATTATCTTTTTTTAACCCTACTGACCGGTCTTGCTCCAAACGGAGCTTCATCAGGATTACAAAACAAACCATGATATTTTGGCTGAAGGAGCTCCACTTTTAGTGAATGGTGAAGAAGGTATATGTAAACGGCGTGAACGAAGCTAGAAATAGATGAAGGCCGAGGAAAACGTGACACGATCAAATCGATCAAATTTTAAATGTCGGTCACGTGAGGAGTCGGAGAAATCGACGTGCGTGCATGACAAGACGTATTAATGTAGAGGAAGCGAGAGAAGTTTGTAAGGACAGAACAGTGTGGTGTTCCATTCTTTATGCCTACCCCTCCGGGGAGACGGCGTGATGGTTAGTTAGTTAGTTATTTAGTTTTTCCTTTGTTTATCAATACAATTGCATTGAGTAAGTGTCCATTTCAATCTTTCAGAGAAAAGGCGTTTGTTTTATGAATGTGAAGGTTAATATATATTTCTTTAATAATCCTAAATACATGCACTTTAACACGCACGAGGCAAAAGCCAAGGCCCCGGCCGATACATTCACCTATAGATAAGAAGACATAAGGTTGTTTTGCTCGTCTATTGGCTTTCCCAATTTATGGATGTATCCATTACGTAAGGAAAGGTTATGGCGGCTTTTATCCATGTTAGGAAAATTTATGGATTTCCAAGGCGATGGGTCGGATTTCGATATACCTCCGCCATAAAAAACGCCCCAGCCTACGTGTTCGCAGAATACTGTATTAAATTAAATTTCAGATATAAACGAGGACCCGTAAACAATGATGAAAATCTTTACTCATCTCTTTGGGGTGATAAGCGTATCGAGTAACAGCTTTTTTCAACAAATACCATCCTCAAGTAATCGTATTGCAGTTTATGTTGTGAAATGTTTTCCTTGAGGGGCATAAACGATGTAACAAATTGGTGAGATGCGTAGGCAGATGGGGCATAAAGAATTTCAATTCATAAACTCATTTTTTCCCGATACCCCCTTTTGTGTGGTTTAGGATAGACTATTTTTGGTATGTGACATGTTATACACTAAATATTAATAATCAATTTTAAAATCTGATGGTTTTGAACAGATTATTAAAAATACGCGACATTTTTCATACGAATGGCAAATAAAGATGAAAATTTCCTATGAAAATTTTAAGTGTGTGAGTTGATAATAATTTAAATACCTAATAGTTAATAAAATTTTATAGGCTGGTCATGTTAGAAGTCGGAGGAATCGACGTGCGTGTATGACTCGTTGTATGAATGTGGAGGAAGCTAGAGAGGTTTGCCAGGATAGAGTAGTGTGGCGGTCCATTCTCTCTGCCTACCTCTGCGGGGAAATGTGATGGTTTGTTGTTGTTGTTGTTGTTGTTGTTGTTGTTGTTGTAATAGTTCATTGTTTTGGCCGAAACACTATGATACTTTAACATTATAAACTGTTCTATTAAAAACTTTGTTAAATGTATCACAATTGTATTTCATTTTACGTGACAGCTGTTTCGTCAACCTATGTTGACTTCATCAATAACACCTGATGATGTCATCATAGATTGACGAAACAGCTGTCGCGTAATAAATTACAATTGTGATACATAAAACATTTTTTTTAAATTTAACAGATTATAATTTTTGTACATTTTTAGAAAATCTTGGGTGGGTCACCCTGTTGCATCCTCCATACTCTCCGGATCTCGCACCATCTGATTCTTATTTATTTCGTTCTATGGAATATTTTTTAAGAGATCAAAATTTCAATTCCTTAGAAGAGCCTCAAAAATATTAACTAATATTATTCTAAAAAGAATAGAACCAAAAGTAGAGAACATCCTTCCCAGTGACCAGTATGGCTTCAGAAGAGGTGTAGGAACCAGAGAAGCAATATTGTCATTGCGAATGCTACTAGAAAAGAGAGTAAGAAAAAACCAAAACACATACATCGCATTCATAGACCTGGAGAAGGCTTTCGACAGGGTGGAATGGAGGAAGCTCTTCGAGATTTTGAGAAAAATTGATATTAAATATAGAGACAGACGAATAATCCAGGCGCTATACAAGAATGAGGCCGCCATAATCAGATGTGACGAGGGTACAAAGGAAGCCAGTATAAGACAAGGGGTAAGGCAGGGATGCTCTCTGTCACCTGCTCTTTTTAACGTTTACATACAGAATGCGATTGACGACTTGAGAGAGAGAATGAGTCACAGAGAAGGTGTAAGGATACACGGGCAAAAGATAGACATGATTAGGTTTGCTGACGATATTGCTATGGTTGCTGAAAGTGAGGAGGAACTGCAGGAGGCCTTAGAAACTTTGCAAGACATTCTTCAAGATAGCTACAACATGAAGATAAATAAGGACAAAACAAAGCTGCTGACTGTACATCAGATGAGAGTAGTGATGTCAGGAGTTCCATTAAAGAACACCAAGGAGTTTGTCTACCTCGGGAGCAAAATAACATGGGACGGTCGGTCTAAGAGCGAGGTTGACAGCCGTATACATCAGGCTAGGCTTGCATTTAATAAAAGGTCGAAAATAATAGAGTCAAATAATATAGACCTAAAACTGAGAATACTCCTCATCAAGACCTATGTATGGAGTGTCTTGATGTACAGCTGCGAGACATGGTGCCTATCCGAAAGGGATAAGCGGAGACTAGAGGCTTTTGAGATGTGGTCCTATAGAAGACTCTTTGGAATTTCCTGGAGAGACCACATCACGAATGAAGAAGTTCTTCAAGGAATCGAAGGAGGAAGGCACCTGCTCAGGACCTTGTCCGAAAGGCGTGCAAGATGGATCAGCCATGTAATACGTCAAGAAGGTCTCTTGCATGCCATAATGGAGGGTATGATCGAGGGGACAAACTCTAGGGGACGCCCACGCCGAGAGTACCTGGAGGACCTGTTGGTGGACGTACGCTGCTCATCATATGCAGATTTCAAAAGAGCCGCACAAGACAGGGAAAAATGGAAGAGAATAATGGAGGAAATTGCTGCAAACCAATCCCAGGACTGAAACCAGAGAAGAAGAAGAAGAGGTGAATACAGCCCTATCACAATATCCGCTGAATTTTACAAGAAGGGCATGGATGATTTTTTTTAAAAAACTGGCAGAAAGTTATAGATTATATGGAGAATAATTTTATATAAGAAAAGTTAAATAAAGTATAAAAATAATTGTTTTGAATTTCATTGAAATAAACGACATTACTTATGGGTACCCCTAATAATTTCAACACCAAACAGTACAAACGATGCCAAATTCAAAATATTAACAAATCTGATATCATAACAGTGTTATAATTTGTGTAGTTAATAATGTATAAGTGTCATATTATTTTGGCCAAAACAATGGACTATTTAACTAATAAATATTGTTCAATTATGAATCCGCAACACAAAGTAATGGTGAATATAGAAGAAAATAGTTATGGAATTTTAAAAATTCGAATATTTCATAGGTTATATTTGTTATTAATTGTTGTAATATCCATTAATTGTTTTGTATCATCAATACGGTAGTTCAAATCCAGGCATAATCAGATAATTTTCGATTAACAATTATTACGCTCCAAATATGGGCCCACGCTTTACAGTACTAGGTATTTGAGAGCCTAACGGTTGAGTTGTGCGCAAGGAGAGATTTTTCCATAACCACAAAATCCTGCATTCAAACATTTTATATCAGATTTTGGTAGTGAATGTACAAAAAAAGATTAAAACTTTAGTTAAAAAAATGTATGCTGGTATTAGTTTTATTGCCATATAAAAGGACCGACTTGTATTGTATAAAAGAGCGCAACTATTTTTACAGTTCCTTCTAGTGCCATTTCCTAGCGAGGGTCGGCAATAAACAGACAGATTCTGATCTTCTAAACTGCACTGTAGCAAAAGCCAGGGACGTCGCTCATGCAGAAAATGTTATTTTTAAGTCACGTAGGTGTCCTACCGAAGCAGTTCTTGATAACTCTTCTTTAACTTGCCGAACTCTTCCCGTTTTTGTTTTAATGTTTAGTTCTGGGACGATTGGTTTATAATGTAATATACAATATATTTCGTATGTCTTCATAGCCTCGTACATAAAATTTTACTTTATTAAAAGTTAAGGCATTAAATCTGTGGAAGTATACTTGTATCGGACGTATGCAAATAGATTATTATTTTATTTATTTTTTATTATTTTATTTCATTATTTACAAATATGTTCATTTTATTTAATAAATGTTAGTAATTTTATATTAATTTAAGTTATAATTTGTTTCTGTCATTTGTCAAAATAAATAAGGCGGTTGGAAAGGAGTAGAAGCGCATAGTCACGAAGATGTGTGCAGTGGCTCTGACATAATAAACCGAAGTATTCTCGGAAAACAGTGGCCGTTTGTCGCGCCATTGTTAACAGCCAATCATAACGCCGTGGCAACAGCAACTAGCGAAGAGTGTACTGAAATTCTCAGAAACGGTTAACCGTTACCAAGCAATCGCTAGTTTCTTGGTGCCGCGGAGGTTATATAAGCCGGTCGTGTTTGGAATCGGCACTCACTTTGACACACGCACTCACGCGCTCCGCGTCTGGAGGCTTTAGCGCTCCTACCTAAAAACCAGTCCTTGTAAGGGCTTTGAGCTACTGCCACCACTCTATTCGTTTCAACTCCTGCACCGATCACCGCAATATAATAAAACCTGGTTTTATTACACACAAGTATCATCACACCGTATTCTCCGCTTTCACCATCTACACTACATCTGGAGACGAGCAGCAGTCAGCGGCCTAAATAAATACTTATAGTAAGGAGGGAGCAATCTGTCCCGTACAATACTGTTTATTAAGAAGGAAAATTTACATAACAAAACTACTAAGCTTAACAATTTCTTTGCAAAGCAAAATATGTCGTCCACATAAAATATATAAAATGTTCAATAAAAAATAATATTAACTAAATAAGCAAGTAAATATAATACAAATCGAGGCAGTCTCTCCTCACAGCATACCCTTTCAATTCAAAGAAATGATCTATTGGTTAGTTTAAAAGAAAATAAAAATGTTGTAACATTAATGAAAAACTCGCGTTGTAAGGACGTACGGGGGAATCGTTTGTCATTAATCGTATGTAATCCCCATTAATATTTAAATTATTTAGCGTATAGAATCTGAGTCCCAAACCCTATAATAAAAATACATTCGATTTAATATTTTTTTTACTTTTTCTTTCGTTAAAACGAATGAATTTATAATTGACACTCCCCTAATACACCAATTCAGATAGCCGCATTTTGCCTTACGTATTTACAATTTCATTCATGTGGTGCTATAAAAAATTATGAGCTCTGATACGAGTATATTAAAACCAACAATATTAAATGATTTATTATTAATACGACGTGTCACGGCATATAATATTAAAACGTAATTATTTGAAGTAGAAAGTATTCAGGGAAAATTTGAATATATGATTAATTAAAAAGAACGTCGGAAAAGTATACAGTTTGTTTCCATTATTATTCCGTGAATATTGGTATGATATGATAGTTTGTGACGTATACCGGTGACAAAATTACAATATTTGATGAAGAGCACTGATACGAAAAGTTCTGATTTTATTTGGATGGACTGTTTTCGTTGATTTGTGTATGTAATGAAAAATATTCCAGCATTTAAAAAAAAAAGTAATCATTAATCGGTTTTTCTGAAATATATATATACAATGCTATATATTACAGAACAGTGCATCACAATTTGAAGTATTTAAATGTTAAGGGTAAAGAATATACGACTATCACACACAATATTTATGTTTTACTCTCGTAAATACTAATTAAATACCACGACAGTCTGCAACATTAGCGTGAATGGTGAAAATTTGGAGAAAGTAGTTGAGTTCGTGCATTCAGGTAGTATGTTTACAAGAGATGGGCGAGTGGAGAGGGATATTGAAAGAAGGGTTGGGGCAGGCAACAAAGTGAATGGTGCAATTAAAGTTGTCATCGCAAACAAAAACCTATAAAAAAAACTAGAATGGCAGTGCACAATGGTGTTCTTCTACCGACCCTTATGTATGGAAGCGAAGCATGGAACTGGCAAAAGAAGGATGAAAGTAGAATAAATGCAGTAGAAATCAGATCTCTTAGACGAATGTGTGGATACTCTGTGTATGATAGAGTGTCGAATGAAAATATAAGAAGTGAATGCGGTGCGAATGATAATGTCATGAACAAAATAATGAAAGGATCATTAAAATGGTTTGGACATATGGGAAGAATGAATGAAGAAAGAATGGTAAAAAAATGATATGTTAATAATGTAAATGGAATCAGAAATAGAGGAAGACCGAGGAAAACGAAGCACGATCAAATAAATCAAATATTGAATATCGGCCATGTGAGGAGTCAGAGAAATCGACAATATATCAAAGTATTATAAAAAACAATAGACTCTCTAAATAGTGTTATTGAAATTAAATTATTATAAATAGTTTGCGCATTATTTCCCATGTGCGTTTGGTACCGAAAATAATGTTTTATTACGAATATTATTCCACTTTTAATACGAAATGAAGACGTGTATTCTTTAGTGGAACAATAGAATTAAAAGGATAAACGAAAGTGTCTAAAAAAGCTGATTCGCGATTGTTCCAACCTCATCTACAAATATTTTTCCCTTTCTGAGTAAAATTATTTCCTGCACAAAATACAGACTTGCCGAACACACGAAAACCTTATTAAACTAATATGATAAAGCGACTCCGTGTGACCTTTGGCGTAATATTTGATAATTCAGTCCAAAAAGATTTATAGGGATGAACAAAATTTATGGGAACCAAAAATGCCTATGCCAGTGTTATGGATTCTTACGCCACGCCGAGTTCATTATGTAAAGAAATATCTTGCGCATATTATGGGTAAATTAGCCCGGAGATTTTAGTGTGAAAATGCTTTCATGGTTTGAATAAGTTCCAAGAAGCTTTGTTGTGTTCCGAAAATTTGGGGAAACTTTGACAAAATAAATTATGGGGAAAGATTTAAAAAGGATCTGATAAGGTTTAGACGTTTTGAATATAGAAATACTGTAAGCAAATGGGCGGAATATTCGAGGCGTATACCTACATGTTTAGAGAGCCAAATGATTTAAGTTTTTAATGATGTATACAAAAAACTTTTAATCCATTACAATTTAAAAATACTAGACTCTCCGATCCGTTGCGGGAACGACACTCCGAGACAGAAAAAAAAATTATGAAATAAGAAAAATCTGCAATATAGAAGATGCTACTGTAGAGATCATGTGGAAAGAGCATATTCTGAAAGAGTGATCAATATAGCAGCAAATAAAGTACCAACAGGAAGTCGACCGGCAGGAAGACCACCTAAAAGATGGCGATGACAGTTGGACATCTGTATCCCAGGAACAGGCTCCGAGAAATAACAGGACACAGTCCTATATAAAGCAGAAAAAGAAGAAGAAAAAAATTTAAAAAGGCAATTTTTTTTCACGAATATAACTATATTTTCTGCAGTTAAAATTCATTTATGAATTTGTAGGAATGATGCGATATAGTGATGACATTAATTACAGTTGATTTGTACTATTGATTCAAGCGAGACGAAATTATAAATGAGTAAGGAGTAAACGGGTGTATACATCCATTCAGATCTAGTGAGCGAGTGGTTTATATACAATAAATATTTACAAAACAAACAGATTCAAACTTCTCATATACTTTTAATTACTTACTTTTTTGTGAATTGCAAAAGTGTGAATTAGAGAAGTCAAATACAAATGTGTTCTTCAAGTTTTAATCTTACGGATTGGTTTGCAGCAAAATTTAATATCTTTACTGGTTTCTGTAATGCTACTCGTGCCTTTAATGCGGTAGTTTCCTGTTGCATTCCACATTAATGTAACCAACCGGTTATTCAAATCAAATCAAATCAAATCAGTTTATTTTCTCAAAAGATATTACAAACAACAATTACAGTTTAAGGCATCTCTTGAGAACAGGTAAAACATAAAAAATATATAATACCAGGAACGCATGAGAGATGGTTTGACATTAGGAATACAAGATACTCTCCAAAGTCAAGAGTATTTGTCTTCTGAACTTTCTTATTCCGTCTAATTTGTACCGTATATATTATTATAGCTATTGATTATCATGACATGTGATAGGTATCTAGTCTATCGCCATTTTTACCGTCACATGAATTCTACCAGACTAAAACAGTGTAAGGTTGTTTTTCACATTGTCATCGCCGGGAATCAAACCCGGGATCTTCGGTACGACATTCATAGCTATTGCCATTCTGCCATGAATCTTATCGTAATTGGAGACAAAAAAATAAATTAACCACTTTTCACTTAGTATAAACCACTTTTTTAGATAAAAGCGCTAACCGGTTTCACTCGGTAGCGAGCTTCATCAGGGTAATAAATAAACATTTTGTGTATACCACTTAGGAAACTCGCTACAGAGTGAAATCGGTTGGTGCTACTAACTCAATAAAGACGTTTTTACTAAGTTAAAAGTGTTTAATTTAGATTTCAAATATGTCCAGCCACCTAATAATGCGTTTTATCATAGATAAAATATAAATATGTCAAGTAAAGATGTCAAATATAAATATACGATGTAAAAACACTTCAAAATGAAACAGAACAGAACATAGCAGTAAGTAACAGAAATACTCTTACGTACATGTTACGAACGAGAAATGTTTCGTTGAAATAAAGTAAATAGAAATAGTTGGAGACTTTCCGACCGGTAGAGTAATTTACATTTCGCTACAAAAGATTTGATCAATCGATTCACAAAGCTGGTTCTCTATTTTTCCAATTGATTCTGGTCTCGGGAAGGAAATTCAAATGAGCGTCTGGTAGTTGTGGACGCCATGCCAGTCTGTTCCTTCACGCCCCACCGCACTCCTCACAGGGATGGTCCAAAGCAGGAGCTCTCACTAGCATGCTGTTTTTTTTAATATTAATTTGAATATTTTTATTCTAAATTCATATAATGGTTTTATTAACAAAATAATCAATAGTGGTCACACAAAGAAGCGGTTGTGTCGTGATGACTTTGAAATATAATAGCAAAAATAAAACAAAGTAATTAACCATGACGCCGTCTCACTGAAAAGTTAGGCAGAAAGAATGGACCGCCACACTGTTCTTCCTTGACATACTTCTCAATCAAATATTAAATGACAGCCACGTGACGAGTCGGAGAAATCGACGTGCGTGTACGAAATGATGTATGAATGTTGACGAACGACAGAAGTATAGTATAAATCTGAAACTTAAAATTCTTTAACAATGTTTTAATTGTGGCTCTATTGATGTTAAACTCCTCTTTAGAAAAGCATTTAATCGGACGAAACTTGTAGAAAGCAAACGTTATCATTCATATAAAATAATCTTCATTTATATTAAGACCGAATTAAAAATAATTTCAAATAAATAGAAAAAAATTAAAAATAATTACAGCAAATAAAAAAGTGAAGCCATCACACAGGTGAGTGAATAAAAAAATTGCATTTATTTTTAAATCTCTTGGAGTAGTAAAAAAAAAAGCTTTTTTCATAAATTAAGATATGATATTCAATAAATTTAATTACTATGGCAAGTTTATGAAGGAAAATACAAAATCACCAACTGACAAAAAAACTCACTCATATTATAATGTTTAAAATATCATATATTGTATTGAAAATACGCAAATTTTTTAAATTCAAATTTATATAATTATAGCTGTCGTCCGCAGTCCAAATTTTGACGAACCCTGAACTTAAGGATGATTGATTGAACGATGCACATTTTGTGTTGGGGTATTTCGCGTTGAATAATTTAGACGTGAAGTCAGAATCAATCTTTGTATGAATAAAACATTAAATTTGAAATTAAAATGGTAACGCTCAGGAAAAGTTTGGCGGCGAACTTTTTAGCTAGCACGAAAAGAATATTAATGTATTAAAGAAAAATTGTAAGCCCCGATTATGATTATTAAAAATTTATTCGGATTCTGGTCAAGCAAACAAATAATATTTTATTTTATGTTTCAAAGAAGAACAATTATTTTGAAATAACCAATATTTAACAAAATAGTCGTATTATGGTATAATACTCGTACATGAGTTTTACACCTTGGATATGTAAATTTTATCAAATAGTTTTCATCATGACAAAAAAAAAATTAAATCTTGAAATAAGAGAATACGGCCGTTAAAGTATGCAATAAAGGTGAACTTATGTTGAATAACGTGATGAATCAAGCTTAAGCTTACAGTGGCTATAAAGGATAGCAAGTGCACTTACCTAGGAACTAACGTATCTAGGAACTATATCTTTATTAGACAAAAAAATCAGAAAGACACCGAACTAAGGGTTGTTACTGGAAACTATGGAAATAGGTTACTTCTTGTCAATACTGTTAATATAAATATATCGACTACAGTAAACGTATCAGTACGTACTTATGCTCTGGTACCAATCCTTGTGTATGAGTAGAGAACGATTTTAGTAGGACAAGGGTAATATTACATAATAGAAAGAATATCACTAATGAGTGTGGAAATCAGATGTGTGATATAATACTAAAAGAAGAAATATTGAAGGAATGCAAACAAACAAACAAACCATCACACCGTTTCCCCGCAGGGGTAGGCAGAGATAATGGACCGTCATACTACTCTATCCTGATACACCTCTTTAGCTTCCTCCACATTCATACAACGAGTCATACACGCACGCCGATTCTTCCGACTTCTCACATGACCAAACTTTAAAATTTAGTCATGCCACGTTTACCTCGGTCTACCTCGAGTCCGTACTTCATTTACATCGTTAACGTATACTTTCAATATTTTTTTCTCTCTACATGCGCTCCATATGCCTGAACCAACGCAGAGATACTTTCATAATTTTGGTCATAATACTTTCTTCCACTCTTCATTATTTTGGTCGTACACTGTCCACTGTACCACTGTCGTACATCGTTCTACCGTACACACGTCTTAGGGATCTCTCTCTACTTTCATCCTTCTTTTGCTAGTTCCATGCTTCGCTTCCATACACAATAGATGGGACGAGAACCCCATTGAAGGAATGCAAGGCAGATAAACGCGTACATATTAAAATTAGAATAAATCCTGAAATTGGTTTGAACTAATATAACGAATCGATGAAGATATATTAATAAGTTGAATGTAAGTGGTGTGAATGGAAAAATAAGTTGGGGATAGCCGAAGAAAAATAGAAAAACCGAAATTAATTATTTAGAATGGCGACCACGTTCATGAATAAAATGCCTAAAAAGGAAATATGTTGTATTTTCTAGGGTATACGAGTATATATTAAATGTATCAAACAGAAACATGTCATTTCCTTATATGCATAATTTAATAAAATTCACATTTTTCTCGATATGACAAACATTTAGATATGA
>JAHDVF020001595.1:0-54963 GCA_022606425.2 Lepidostoma basale | reverse complement strand
AAGCTTGGGTCCAAGCGAAACTAGTTGGCATCAATATAATAACCCTACCGTGGTTAAATACAAAGTTGTTTTATTTATATAAATTTTTTTTAATGACATTTTGCTTCATAATCAAAAACAAATCTTTTTTAAATATTTGATTTATTACGGACTTAAATACATTTGTTCAAACGAAACGATACTCTATTGTTCCATTAGAATGTTTTAAAATTGAAATTAGTTCGAATAGTTCTTTTTTAGAATAATACGAAAATTACTTAAGTACGCGATTTCTATAAATATGTGTGTTTCATGGTTTTATTGTTTTTTTCCGTGAGGCTTACTTCAAAAGACTTTAATTTCGTTTATGCATTAAAATTGCGACAATTACTTTGAGTTTATGGTTGTTAACATTTGATTTGATTTTAAAGAACAATGGAATATTCCATTAAAATACACTTAATAAACAACACGAAAACTAAACTGCAACATTTTTTATATACACTTTGGTTATGTACTAGTAACTAATATTGTTCTTCAAACAAAAAGGTAAACGCGAACTAAAAAGCGCACCAACCTGTCAAAATATAACTTGATTCGACTAATTGATACACATTACGTAAACAAAACTACACACTGCATCGCATAAGACAAGTTTTTAATGAAAACATGGAGTAGAAGTTGTATTTATTGCGAAAACAACAACTATGTTTCACTCCGCACATAACCTCACTTATTTGACGGAACGACGTGCAACCACCGTGAGTTCCCGCGATTTACTAACACAAAATTCAAGTATTCGAGTGATTGAGAATTATTCAAACAGAAATGGAACGTAAATGACTCTTCGTTAGCACGCCACACATGCGTTAAAAATTAAATTATTATTAAAAGTACTTGTTCAAAAAATGGTTGCAATTACTTTCAATTAAATACTAAATTATTTGCATTTTTTATTAATGACTACGTTAATCAAAATATTTATATTATTGAATAATTTAAAAAGTAAAATATTTCACGATTTATTTAACAATTAACTAATTAACTAACTAACCATCACGCCTTTTCTTCGAAGGGGTAGGCAGAAAGAGTTAAAATTCATATATCGTGTCATGCACGCACGTTGATTTCTTCGACTCCTTACGTGGCTGACATATAATATTTGATTGATTTGATCGTGCTATGTTTTCCTTGGTCTTCCTTTTTTTTATCCGTTTCAATCCTAGCCTTATGACTGTTTTTTTTTCTTTTTTTGTACACAATAGGTTATGTGAACCCAATTAATACAACTTTTTTAGCATATATATATATATATATATATATATATATATATATATATATATATATATATATATATACACATATATACATACATACATACATACATACATACATACATACATACATACATACACATATATATATATATATATATATATATATATATATATATATATATATATATATATATATATATATATATATATATATATATATATATATATATATATATATATATATATATATATATATATATATATATATATATATATATATATATATATATATATATATTATTCTCATGATATCTGACAGGTAGCTTGTCTAACGCCATTTTTATTGACCCGTGAATTCTATCAGATCAAAGACATCGTGGGAATTTTGCCGTCATCGCCGGGAATCGAATCCGGGCCTTTGGTGTGGCAGTCATGGTTGTTGCCACTGCCATGAAGGTCGCCTGAATTATGATTATTATGAATAAAAATCAATATAGTGGACAGAGTAAGAACACCACTATTAGACCCAGAATAGGAGTGTCGGACATCATCGGAAGAGTGGCAGCTTCCATAGCCACAGCGAAGGTCCCGGGCTCGATTCCCTGCGATGGTAGTATGATTGTCAGACTTTCTTTGGTCTGGTGTAGAATTCACGTGACAGTAAAATGTCGATAGATTAGCTAATTATCACATGTAATGAGAATCAATATAAACTAACTAACCAACTAACCATCACGCCATTTCCCCGAAGGGGTAGGCTGAGAGGATGGATCGCCACAATGCTCTGTCCTGGCATACCTCTAGGGATCCCTCTACATTCATACAACGTACCATGCACGCACGTCGATTATTCTGACCTCGAATGTGACCGCCTTGTAGTAGTTGATTAATTTGGTCATGCCATGTTTTCCTCGGCTTCTTTTTCCACTCACGCTGCTGGTGTACAACTTTTCAACCTTTCTACTCTCATCCATT
The DNA here is from genome assembly GCA_022606425.2 of Lepidostoma basale. NCBI lineage: Eukaryota > Metazoa > Arthropoda > Insecta > Trichoptera > Lepidostomatidae > Lepidostoma > Lepidostoma basale. The sequence goes on along the minus strand of JAHDVF020001595.1, from coordinate 52,732 downwards.
CGTTACATATGTCCAAACCATCTCAGGGATCCTTTTTTAATTTTATCCATGATGCAGTCATCAATATAATAGTTAAAAATAATTTGTATATAGTAACTGGGTTCAAAAACGAAATTTTTGTAGATTTTTAAAGAAGTTAGAATCTAGTTAGATTCTAATAGGTAAATATTATAGAATTTCCTAATACAACATTTGGTTCGAAATTCGAACGTGTCTGCTGACCCCTTTAGGCTTAAAATCGATACTGAAGACGATAAGATTTCTGGGCCAACAAAACTAATATATTATAAATGTCAAATAGATTTTCCAACAAACTTATGTACCTTTATTTTGTACCTATGTGAAAGTTTTTAACATTAAAAAAATATTGTATATATACTATTATTCCCTAAATTTTTATTTTATTCTTCTTCTTCAAGTGTCCTCTCGAGTCCCCCCTAACGTTGGCGATCACCTCGGCGAACCTGTCCCTGTCCTGCGCCGCTCGGAACAGCTCCTCCACACCTCAATCCTCCATTTTATCTCTACATCTGGGTCAAGAGATTGTGTTAATATGCTTTCCGTGTTAGATTGTGTTAGTATTGTTTCCTCACATTGTAAATAACGGTCATTTAAATAAAACAAATATTTTCTGCACAGATTTAATTCGCATTCTGTAACTTTTCATTCCTTACCTTTAAAAATGAAATATTCTGTGCTCATTGCATTTAACTGTTTTCATTTTATATTATTATTTTAAGAATTGTACGATGTGAATGGAATACAGAGTCGTAGGAGACCGAGGAAAACTTGGCATGATCAAATTATTAGAATTTCATAGATCGGTCACATTAGACGTCAGAACAATCGACGTGTCTGTACGTTTCGCTGGTGGAAGCTAGAGAGGTGTGTCAGGATAGAGTAATGTGGCGGTCCATTCTCTCTGCCTACCTTTTCGGGGAAACGGCGTGGAGGTGTGTTGTCATCGTTATTTGCGTTTATTTAATTTCTATCGGAATTCAAATAAAAATCACAATTATTGCCATGGTCGTAACCTAGAATATCAGTTGAATTATTTCATATTTTATTTTAAATAGTGTAACAATAAGAACATAAAAAAACAGTGTATTTTGTTACCCTGACGAAGCTCCGGCGGGAGCGAAACCGGTTGGTTGTTAAAAAATAAAGTGGTATAAAAACAAATTAAAAGTGTATTAATATTATATTTACTTTGGGAATCAAAAAAACATTGTTTAAACCACTTTTTAATAAAAAAATATTAAAATACACGACATGTTTCAGAGGATACCTCCATATTTAGGTGTAATAATATAACAAAAACTAAACAAAGAAAGACTAATAAAAAACGCATTTTAAATTCGATACAAAAATTCTGAATTAAAAATTAAGTTGGGCTATTTGTTATAAGTAGGTAATAACAATTATAATTTATTCCACAGTGTTAATGCCTTAACTTTTAATATATATTATATTTAATATTGCCACACCACAAATTAAGCGAATCATACAAAAGTATAGCAACAATAAACTTGTGGATATAAAATAATAAAACACTTTGTATTTAAGCACGGTATAGTTATTATAATTGATGCCAACTAGTTTCACTTGGACCCAAGCAAGGACCCAAGCTTGGACCTGGAAGCTTGGACCCACTCAGGACAATATAATAACTAATAAGTTATTACATTGCCTACTTGGCATAAATTTAATAATCATACAGTGGTTAAATACAAAGTGTTTTATCATTTCATATCTATAAGTATAAAATATCTAACCACAAAGTGAGTTCTTCATATGAAAATTTTAATAAAAAAATTATTTTAGAAAGACATAGAGTGAAAATAACGCCGTCTCTCCGGAATGTTAGGTAGAAAGAATGTACTTAAACAACGTTCTGTCCTGAGATACTCCTGTCGACTCTTCCACATTCATTCATCGTGTCATGCTCGCACGTCGATTTTTCTAATTTCTTACGTGACTGACATTTTATATTTGATTAAAAAATGTTTCGACCGGTCGAAGACACAAACATCAGTGGACTTTAACTAAAATACATTAAAAAAGTTAATTTTAACTAAAATCATTATTTATACTTGATTGATTCGATCGTGCCACGTTTTCCTCGGCCTTCCTCTATTTTATAGCTCCGTCTATGTCGTTTACATATACTTTTGTCCCCATTATGATTTCATGCATTTTTTTCCGTATTTTGTTCATTACACTATAGTTTCTTCTTCTTCTTCTTCTTCATTGTTGTAGACCTGTGTGGTCTGTTCTCCAAAGTGTAGCTCCTCTTGTGAGGTAGACTCCCAACTGTCCTTCCATCTTTTATGAGGTCTTCCACGAGGACGAGTCCCGTGAGGCTGATTATGCAATGCAATATGGGGAGTCTGGTGGTGTCCATTCTTTGAACATGACCGTACCAGTCCTTTTTTCGCTGTCTGCTCCATCCTATAATATTCTCAACCTCACATATCTGTTATTCTGGTGTTCCTCACGCAATCTCTCAGTGTCTTACGACATTATAATTTGCCCCGCATTAATTTATTATATTTGCATTTGAAACAATATCATATACAGATCTACGACTCATTCTTCTAAGATATTTTTTAATTGTATCTCAATAGAGACGAAGACGTAAACTGGAAACTGAACATGGATGATCAAGGTGTTTACAGGACTTATGACCTGTCATCGGTTGGGTTAAGCGCACGCTTTATGTAATTACAACATTCCCCATTCCACCATTGTTATTATGATCATGCATGATACATTTTTGGAAGTTGTATATATACTCCAAATCCATATTATCTTCACGTGTCAGTTCCAGTCAGCCATCTATGTAGATTTGATTGTACTAATTAATTTTTTAAGATTAATCTATACAATCCACCCACTAACGCCATCTATGAAGAATGATTGTTTAGCATTTAGCAAACTACTTTATTAACACAATGCGAAGAGGCTACCGCCTCTTAGCGCACTGTTTAGAAGTCGCCTGGAGTAACACTCCTATTTTATACGCCAAAGAATTGACCAGAATATTTACAAATATTTGTGTTTGTTTCTTCGTCTCTATTGAGATACAATTAAAAAATTTAAATTAACCACCCACAGGTGAAAATCCAGGATTCGTATACAGATATAAGTATACATTTCACAAATATTTATTATATTTGCATTTGAAACAATATCATATACAGATCTACGACTCATTCTTCTAAGATATCTCTTTCTACAGCATTTATTATACTTTCAACCTTATTTTGCCAGTTCCATGCTACACTTCTTATATTGAGTTTTTAAATACCTCATACCTGGTATTTTGCGTGTATTTGAATAAGATATTCCAGCTATTAGTTACCCAATGAACCTTTTGGGCGCATTTTCGTTGTACACTTATTAAATAAACGGAGTTTTTCACGAAAATGTTTATTGTTCAATAAAACTGAGGCGTTGTAAAACCCTTTATTGTTTTTCTTCAGTGAAGACCGTTTTTAATTTCAAACGCACGAAAGTAATAAAAAGAAAATGGAATTCGTTACATTTTTTTCACATTTTAAAATGAGGTGAGAAAATAAGGATAGATAAAGAGAAAGATAAATGCCGTAAAAATAAGATCACTAAGAAGAATATGCGATAAAACGATATATATGATAGAATACCTACAGAATACGTGGATACGTGTAACATAAATTAAATAAACACAAAAGTCCGGATCGTCCATGTCAACATGTGCAACATCGGAAAAACATTATGTGTTATTACATTACGTGCTAAATTTAAAAAACGGTGGATTCGTGGAACATAAATTAAATAGACAAATGTGTACCATCTAAAAATAACATTTTGCATTAAATTATTTTTATTTTGTTATTTTATTTTATATCATTGTATTTTATATTATCTGTTTTAGATTTATTTTGTGGATGTTGGAAGATCGAAGTGTGCGCGGGAGATGCCTATTGGTGGCGATGAGGTTCGCAACCCATCACACCGCGTCTCCCGCGGGGCGAAAAGAGAAGGATGGAGTGCCGCATCAGTAAAAGTGTGACAGTCCATTCTTTCTGCCTACCCTTTCGGGGAGACGGCGTGATGGTTAGTTAGTTAGTTAGTTAGTTACCTATAGAAATAAGAATGAAATGTAAGGCAAGTGATTGCTTCATAAGTTATAAACCCTAATTCCCCCCTCGCCCTCTTTTGGAGGGACACTCCGGGCCATACATTTAGCCTCATCATAAAAAATTACCAAATCGCATTCCAACAATGTTTCCTACTGACGTAAGAGGAATAGCCATTAGAGCTGAACCTCCGTAAGCCAGAAGATCCAAGTCCAAGTCCAAGTTACTAACTTACTAACCAGGATGGTTCGCCACATTGTTCTATTCTGATATAACTCTTCTTCCACATAAACACATCGTGACATGCACGCTCGTCGATTGTTCCTACATGGCCGCCTTTCAGTAATTGAATAATTTGGTCATGCCATGTCTTCCTTGGCCTTCCTCGACTTCTTTTTCCATTCACACTACTTGTATATATCTTTTTAACCACTCATTCCTCATTCATTCATTCAATATGCGTTCCACTCTGATGGTTAGTTAGTTAGTTAGTTAGGTGAGAAAATTTCAACTGGCCTAGCGAAGAGTTTTATTTTGTATATGTGTATGGTGTTCTAATATATGCTGTAGTAAAAAGGGAATTTTCTTTATTTACTCACTTATGTAGACTGAAGGTATACAATATTGACCGTTTATGGAGTTGGTCTATTTATATTGCGATACTTAACTGATAAAATTATCATTTGGTTGCAATGTTCTTTTTTCAAGATATTTCTAAATCACATTAATGAACTTTTAATGTTGCCATGTTTCGAATAATTAGTATAAATCTACGTAATATGATTTTTTTCAATTACGCTATGATTTTTTTTATTTTTATATCAACAAGTTATCGTTATAAAGAAGAAATAAATCCTGACTAAATAACCTTCAAGAATGGTTAATTTGCAGCACAAAATCTTTGTTTAGAATAGCTGCATCCAAAATAAAAGTGTCCATGTTTTTATCCAACATCCGATAGGAAAGGAACAAAAGGAAAAATAAGTTATAACGTATAAATATGAATAATTGTACAGAAAAAATCATATTGTTTAATGTTAAATGAACAATGATGTAAAAATAATATCGGGTGGTGGTCTAGGGGATAGAGCGCTTGGCTCTTGATCGAGGGGACTTGGGTTCAAGCCTGGACACGACCAGATTCCTTCTTCATAATAATGAGCTATTTTCTGCTCATATTGAAGAATGTAAAAATAAATTCTAATATCATTGATTTAAATCCTTGGTATGACTTTAAAAAAAAAATTGAAATGTCTATTTTAAGGCATTATAGCACGCTAAGACAATTGATAATTACATTTAAAAACAAAGTAAACATAAAAAAAAATAATAAGAACTTTGTTTTTAACCACGGTATGGTTATTATAATTGATGACAACTAGTTTCGCTTGGACCCAAGCTTCATCAGGGCAGTATAACCACTAAACACTGTTTAGTTGTTTAGTACGGAGTCGAGGCAGACCGAGGAAAACATGGCATGACTAAATTAATCAAATTTTAAAGGTTGGTCATTTTAGAAGTCGGAAGAATCGACGTGCGTGTATGACTCGCTGTATGAATGCGGAGGAAGCTAAAGAGGTGTGTCAGGATAGAGTAGTGTGGCGGTCCATTCTCTCTGCCTACCGCGTGATGGTTTGTTGTTGTTGTTTTATTTAATTACTATTAAAAGTAAACTACCATCAAGAGAATTCAGTAAAATCTTTAGATTATAAGAAAAATAAAGTAATATTATGAACTGTAATTCTATTAATTCATTTGTGAATTTACAACACCAAATTAGGGGAACATATTATACTTTAGAAAAAATCTGTGTTTAAATAAATTTAAAAAATGAAAAATTCTTTCTTTTTTGCCAATTTTGTAAGTGGATTACTCAAATCCAAATGTGATGATGTTTTTCACACATTTCGTGACCATATTCATCATCAAAACATACACAATTATAACGGTGTTATAAATGTAATTACTTTCGAGTTCATTAACTGTAAATCTATGTCGTGTGTGGAGTGTTATGACACACCCATGCGACCAAGGTATTGTTTGGGATTCAGTGACGTAAGTCAGCGATTGTAAACATTTTGTAACAAGGAACAAACAGACGTTCAATATGGTATGTGGTTAATTAACAGGAATGAAAACGCTTTCATTGATAAATTCTAGTTTCCAATAACTATTTTTAAGGATTAATTTTATCTCAATAGAGACGAAGATGCAAACTGGAAACTGACATTGGTTAGATTAAGCGCACGCTTTATGTAATTACAACATTCCCCATTCCACCTTTCTTATGACCATGTCTGACAAATTTTTGGAAGTTGTATATATTATATGTTAAAGTCCAACACCAGATTTCACATGTCAGTTTCAATGCGCCATCTATGAAGATTTTGATTATATGTGTTAATCTCTAAGATTAATCTATATATAATCTACATACTAACGCCATCTATGGAGATTTATGTTTATTAAGCATTAAGCAGAACATCTTTTTAACACAATGTGAATTGATAACCCGCCATGGGTGAAATCCAGTATTTGTATACAAGTATATGTATACATTCAAAAAAACAAAAAAAAATATATAGTACCATGCTTTATTATGATCGCGATTTGAAAATATTTACATCAACCACTTTTTACATTTGGAAAATTACAAAAAATTCAACGAAGTATCCCTGATTACATGTAATTAAGGTATTATGATGTTGCCTGAAGATATAAAGATTAGATTACGTCATATTTCTTGTTCGTTGGAGTGCATATGTGTAGTAAGAATTCGTGTGCTTCTCAATGTGTGATATCGCTTACGGGTAAATAAGATAATTAATTTGGCAAATTTTACCATAATTTATAATAAAACACGATTTGATTAAGAAAAACACAAATCTAACAATGCGCTAATGGCGGGGTAGCCTTTCACATTGTGTTAAAAAATATGTTCTGCTTAATGCTTTATAAACATAAATCTCCATAGATGGCGTTAGTATGTAGATTATATATAGATTAATCTTAGAGATTAACATATCTAATCAAAATCTTCATAGATGGCACATTGAAACTGACATGTGAAATCTGGTGTAGGACTTTAACATATATACAACTTCCAAAAAAATTATCAGACATGGTCATAAGAAAGGTGGAATGGGGAATGTTGTAATTACATAAAGCGTGCGCTTAACCCAACCAATGAAAGGTCATAAGTCCTGTAAACACCTTGATCAACCATATTCAGTTTCCAATTTGCATCTTCGTCTCTATTGAGATACAATTAAATCATGAATTGATAACCCACGGTGGGTGAAATCCAGTATTCGTATACAAGTATATATTTACATTAAAAAAAATACACATTTTAAAGAATTAAACACTAATAGAACCCTGCTTCATGCATTGTTAGCGAGTAATTTGGTATTATTCATTCTTCATTATTTTGTTGAATCGCTCATTCCATAATTCATTGGGACAGTATTGATGATCTTCAGGACCTACTGAATATGGTGAATAATTCCGGAGAACAGTTGGGCTTAACTATTAATGTCAGTAAAATTAAGTGGATAACATTCGGACGACTGGATCATACTGATTCGGTGATGCAACTGAACGGTTACAATGTTGAAAAGGTGGAAAAGTTCAGATACCTCGGCAGCATGCTTACACCCATGACCCAGATGTAGAGTTGAAATGTCGGATTGAAGCGACAAGAACAGCATTTAACAAAATGAAGTCACTCTTTTGTAATGACAATGTCAACTTAAAACTAAGACAGAGGATGTTAAGGTGTTATGTGTGGTCTGTTCTGTTATATGGGTGTGAGACGTGGACATGAAAAGTAAAAACAATGAACCGGTTAGAGGCATTCGAAATGTGGCTTCTCCGAAGAATGTTCAGGATCCCATGGACAGACAGAGTGACGAACACAGAAGTCCTGAATCGTCCAGGAGTAAATAGAGAGCCGCTTAATTGATCGAAGTCCGCAAGATTTCATATCTGGGTCACGTTCTACGAGGAGAAAAGTATCGCCTGCTGCATCTAATTTTGAAGGGAAAAATAGAGGGCTGCAGGGGGGCAGGGAGAAGGCAGATCTCTTGGCTGCGCAATGTGAGGGAATAAACGGGAATCGGAACTGTGGAGGAGCTATTCCGGACAGCGCAGGATAGGGAAGAGTTTACCAGAGTAATCGCCAACGTCGGAGGGACCTGACAGGGCACTTTAAGAAGAAGAAGAATAAGTCTTCTATATGCGGTCTCCTTGGAGATCGACGTCTTTCATAATAGTGAGGGTACGTTCAGGGTACGTAGGGGACAAATACTATCGACTTTTGAAAGTATCTTGTCTTCCTAATGTCGAACCATTTTTAATGCGTTCCTGGTATTATGTTGTATGTGTAAAATATTTCTTTAGGAATCCTCGGAACCAATCCTCTACAGCTTCGAAGAGATAGGCATCTTATATATGATATTTCGAGAATATAGATATTTCGAGAACTCGGCCGTGCTGGAGGATGTTGATCTATTTGTCTCTGATAGATATCTCCGACAGCGACAGCGACAGCACAGATTGTTTTACCTATCGGCTGCCAGAACCAATCTGCCTCTGGTGACACCGGTGGGAAGAGCAATTAATCTGCTGAACGCGGTATCGACGTCTTTCATATTAGATACTTTCAAAAGCCGAGAGTATTTGTCCCCTACGTACCCTGAACGTACCCTCACCATTATGAAAGACGTCGATCTCCGAAGAGACCGCGTTAAAAAGACTTATTGCTCCTCCCAATTGATTGTGTAATGAGTGATTCAACAAAATAATTATGAATGAATGATAACAGATTACTAACTAGAACTATTCTGTGTATAAAACAATGTATGTTGTTGGCATCAAAAATCAAATATCATTAAATTCTAGACAGATATATGACAAGGCTTGGCGTTGATGAACCAATGTAAAAAGGGGGGCAGTGAGTATAAAAGTTTGAGAAACCTTGTGTTGTTTTATCATAGTCACTTTTCGTTTCTTGTAGATAATTTTGTGTCGCGTGCTACGTGTGAACCAGGCATGCGTATCACACACCATCTGGCGGATATTTTATGACTTACACTTATTCAAATTGAGTATTATATGCACTTTATACATCTAAGCAGGTATACTGCTTTGTTTTAGATTTAAAGCCTGCTCAAAAATAAGTGTTCCTTTAAATAAGTATATTATATTCAAATCAAATCAAATCAGTTTATTAACTCAAAAGACATTACAAACAGGAAAATGTTTAAGGCATCTATTGAGTACAGGTAAAATATTATAAAAATACAACAAAGTACCATGAACGCATTAGAGATGGTTAGACATTAGGAAGACAACATACTTTCTAAAGTCAAGAGTATTTGTCCCCTGAACGTACCTTCACTAATATAAAAGACGTCGATCTCCGAGGAGACCGCGTTCAGCAGACTAATTGCTCTTCCCACCGGTGTCACCAGAGGCAGATTGGTTCTGGCGGCCGGTTGGTAAAACAATCTGTGCTGTCGCTGTCGGAGAAATCTATCAGGGACAAAAAGACCAACACCCTCTAGCACGGCCGAGTTCTCGAAATATCCCCTGATTAATTTAAAGAAATGGGTTATGAGATGTCCATCTCTTCGAAGCTGTAAAGAATTGGTTCCGAGCATTCCTAAAAGAAATGCCGTGGGATAGAGCCACGGATAACTACCATACTCCCTCATGTAGAGATACCTCAGAAATTTTTTCTGAACTCTCTCCAGCATAACGGAATATCTCGCCTCGTGAGGACTCCATATCACAGAACCACTTTCGAGTCTGCTCCGAACCAACGCGTTGTATAGGACTCTGAGCACATTGGGATTTCTGAAAACTCTTCCGGTCCGAATGATGAAGCCCAACATCTTCAGTGCAATGTCACAAATCCTCTCGATATGTGTACGAAAAGTCAGCCTACTCTCATAAATGATCCCAAGATCCTTCATCGTAGATACATGTGTTAGTTGCTGGTTGTTCATTGTGTATCTATAATACACAGTTCTCAATGCTCTAGTAAACGATAGCATAGCGCACTTAGAGACATTGAAGTACATTTTATTACTGTGACTCCAGTTAACAATATTATCAATGTCAGACTGGAGGCGAAGACAGTCGTCGGGATTGTTAATTTCTAGGAATAATTTCAGATCATCGGCAAATAAAAGAAATCGCGAGAAGTTTATCACCTTCGCAATATCATTTATGAAGATGGTGAAGAGGAGTGGCCCTAGGTTTGAACCTTGTGGTACCCCTGAATTGACAAGAAAAGGTTCCGATTGAAAAATTCCGTATGAGACGAATTGTTTTCTCCTCTCGAGGTAACTAATAAAAAACATAATCAACTGAGAAGAGAATCCAATTTGAGATAGTTTTGCTATCAGAATGTCGTGGTTCACAGTATCAAAGGCCTTTGAGAAATCATTATATGAACAGTCAACTTGGTGACCATTATCCAATGCCCTTGTTATGTATTCTGTGAATACCATGAGATTAGTTTCAGGAGAGCGCCCCTTCCTGAATCCATGTTGTTCTGTTATAATATGAGGGTCGACTTTGGGAGATATAAATTTATGCAAAATAGATTCAAATAGCTTGGCTGGAGCCGACAGAATCGCTATAGGTCTGTAGTTTTCGACTGCCTCTTTTGCGCCGCTCTTGAAAATAGGACTGATCCTGGAAATTTTCCAGAGATCAGGAAAAGTATTTGTACTTAACGACAGGTTAAATAGAAAATACAGTGGAGATAATAAGAGCTCAGAGCAGCCTTTTAAGAAGTAGATGGGAAGAAAATCAGGACCAACCGAGTGCGAATTTTTCATAGCTTTGATGGACGATTTAATATCATTCGCATCTATGTGTGATATTGCAAAGCTATGACCACAGCAATTGGCACTAAAATTAGTCGCTGAATTGAAATTAAGCCGCGGGGGAACATTGCTATAGACAGATTGAAAGTGTTTAGCGAATATCGCTATATCTACACCCTCAACCTCTCTATCCCCATGCATCATAGTGTTAAGGATGCCACCATCCTTTCGTAAACTTTTCACATAGTTCCAGAAGGATCCGGGGTCACCCATAAGATTTCCCTCAATGGTGCTCACATATGCTCGAAAGGCTGATCGAACATTGCGTTTCACGACCGAGCGGTACAGACTGAAAAACTCGTACTCACTCCGAGAGCCAGTAGCCTTCCACTTAACATGATGTGCATGTTTGGTCTTAATGTCCGCGATGACTTCCCTGGAAAACCACCTCGGATATCTCCGCCCACCATTGCTCATGCGTTTTCTGGGAAAGCACAAGTCAAACAAATCATAAATAATACTATAAAAATGTTGCAGGGCATCATTTACGGTGGTCAAGCTGTACAGGTCGCTCCAGTCAAGTTGACTCATTAGCTGGTATAGCTTCAGAAAATCACCTTGGCTGAAGTTCCATCCTCTGAAGATGTCTTTTTTATGGCGCGGTACTCTGGTAACACCAGGATTATCTTTACCAGAGTACTCAAATTCTAGCGCGGGATGGTGATCATCTTCAGTGACTAATGGAGACACTGATCTTGAAACTTGCAATTTGATGTTGCTCAAAATTAAATCCAAGGTTCTGGAATCTGAGTTCAAAACGACATTGTGTTGTGCAAGCCCAAACACTGCGCATAGGTACTCCAAGTCACGCTGGACATTGTCGATCCCATGGGCAGAGTATAGGTTAAAGTCTCCCAGCACAATGACATTTTTACCTCCGATCAGATTGAAGTTCGTATGCATCGTATCAAAAAATCGGTTATAAATTTCCCAATTAGACCCCGGTGGTATATATGTAACACATATATATGTTACATGATTTACCCCATACATAATTTTCACCCAGAGATCCTCATTGATAGATTCAAGATTGGGGACGCGCTCAGCCCTCAGCGCATCCCCCCTCCCGACCGCCAACAAGCAGCCGCCACCGCGACTGCGACTATTGTCGCTGTCCCGATCTCTGCGAAAGACATTAAAGTTCTCTATATCAAAAAGCTCAGAGGAGAGGACGCTCGAATTTAGCCAAGTCTCAGTGAGAGCGACTATGTTAGCCTCACTCACCGAAACATTGGAGAAAAATTTCGAGCATTTTGTCCTCAATCCACGAACGTTCTGATATAGGAAGAAGAAAGAATTGGATGAACCGAGTCAGCTAGCCCTCGGAAGTCGCGGAGCAGCAACACCCGCCCGCCACTCCTTGATAAAGGAACGGCGTGGCCAGTGTTTAGGCTCCAGGACCTCCGAGACAACCGAACTCGGTATTCCAATCTTAAACGACACATAAGAACTTCCCTCCTTGGGCTTAATTCTATGCACCGTATACGATGCCTTACGTAAACCATTAAGGTAAGACGTCATGTCACTGACCGAGGTCTCGGGGTGGAAAGGGAAAAAGTGGTAAAATTTAAGAACAGGAGAGGAGGGGGGGGGACTGTCCATTCTCCGAGTACCCCGGACAGTGGCAGGTCGTCTTCTGGACACCACACTCCATGGGCCATCACTCTCCACCGGTCTGTTGGCGATCAGCGGCGCAGGGGTCTCCTCCTGCACGGCAGTCTCAGGTTTCCTGACGCCCTTCCTCTGCGAGACACCAGTTGGGGGATGTTTTCCCTTGGCGGCGACCCTTGCAGAGCTCTCCCTCTCCACCACCAGAGATCCAGCAATGGTGGCCGCGTAGGTTGCACGCGAGGTGGGAGAAGCAGTAGCAGCTGAGGATAGTGGGAGGGCACTCGGTACCTCTGGACAGCGAGATGATGAAGGTAAAGGGTCGGCGACCGCAGCCCTCACCACTGTAACTCCTTCTGCCTCCGCAGCTGGTGAAGCTACACGTGCGATAGCGCGCGAATATCTTCGTGTAACAGGACGAGTGACTGTAATATTAGCCGCTCCGGTCCTATCGCTAAGTCCGGTGGCGGTATTAGCGACGTCACTAAGGGCCGGGCAGAGTATCTCTTTGGACGGCGGGACTGTGCTCGGTCGAGTCAGAATTCCTACTCTACCGACCGAACGAGATCTGTCACTATTTTTTGTGATTCGTTTACGTGGGCCGGACACATCAATTATCTCACGTAAATAGTTAATTTCCTCAGTGAGGGACCCCACCATTGTGCGCAGAGTCCTCAATTCTACCAAAATATCGTCAATTTTGGTTTCCATCGTAACTTTGAACCGAAAATATTTTAAATAAACGGCGGATCAAACACGATCACTGCTTTACGTTAATAATATTACCATAGCAATATTAAATTATCTTTATCTTTTAATGTTTACTTCAATACTATTATTACTGTTATAATCTTTTAATACTTAGCACTTGTACTTTCTTATTACTATGAGAATAATTGTCAAAGCACAGGCTTTACCTAGAATGGCTATTATAGTTCTAAACGTTTGTATTTTCTGCCTTATAGAGGTTAATTTCTAATGGCTTTCCTCTTATTCCTGTTGTAAACATTGTTGGAAATTAGAAATTGTATTATTCTCATAGGAATAATAAAGTACAAGTGTTAAATACTGTAATTGTAACACTTGTTTTATCCTGGCGGTACTATGAGAATAATTGTCACTACGCAGGATTCGCCTAGTGTGGCTATTACATTACTTAACACTTGTACTTTCTTATTAGTATGAGTATAATTGTCACAGCACAGGCTTCGCCAATTGTTGTAATTAGAGTAGATACTTCACTTGTGCTTTCTTATTACTAAATTGTCTCAAAACAGGCTTTGTATATTGTCACAATTACAAAACTTTAAGCGTGTAATCTATTATAACTAGGAGCATAATTATCACACAGGCTTCGCCAAGTGATACAATTACGATATTTAACACTTTTACTTTATTATTTCTATGAGAATAATTGTCACAGCACAGGCTTCGCTAATTGTTATAATTAGAGTACTTAACATTTGTGCTTTCTTATTACTAAATTGTCCCAGCACAGGCTTCGTATAGTTTCTTAATTACAGAACTTAAAACGTGTACTTCATTATAAATATAAGCATAATTGTTAAACCATGTTTCGCCAAGTGATACAATTACAGAATGTAACACTTGTAGTTTATTATTCCTATGAGAATATTTGTCCCAGGACAGGACAGGCATAGTGTGGTAATTGAAGTACTTAACACTTACGCTTTTTTATTACTATAATAATAATTGTCATGGCACAGGCTTCGCATAGTGCTGCAATTTACTTAACCTGTCTACATTTTTATTACTATGAGAAATATTGTCACAGCACAGGCTTTGCTTAGTGTGGCAATTACAGTACCTAACACTTGTACCTACTTTCTTGTGACTTCGAAAATAATAGTCACAGCACAGGTTTTGCCTAATGTGGTAAATATAGTACCAACACTAGAATTTTCTTATAACTTTGAGCACAATTGTCATAACACAGGCTTTGCCATTTCGTAACCGCAAAGTTACATATTCTTACTTATCAATGTTAAAGTGAATCCAGCCACAACAATCAAACGCTTAGACCAAACCGCAAGTATATAATTGTACAATACAGTGCAAAAGTCTTAAGACATACATACTAACGTGTCGTGGTGAGTCGTGATGGTATCGTATGGTATGGAACCATGTTTCCATAGAACCATAAAACATATTTTTTTATAACTTCAATAAAACTAAAAGAGTATTTAATTTAATTTACTGAACGCTAAGGCATTAACACTGTGGAATTCCATAGTAATATACTTAGAAAATTGAAAAACTTTGTTTAATCCACTATTTATTAAAATATATTAATATTAGAACACGACATGTTTCGGAGGATACCTCCATCTTCAGGTGTAAAAATATAATAAAAACTAAACAAGGAAAGACTAATTAAAAAACGCATATAAATATCGATACAAAAATTCAAATTTAAAAATTAAAAAAGGATCCCTGAGATGGTTTGGACATATGGAACGAATGGATGAGAGTAGAATGGTTAAAAAGTTGTACACAAGCAGCGTGAGTGGAAAAAGAAGGACGACCGAGGAAAACATGGCATGACCAAATTAATCAATTACTACAAGGCGGCCACATTCGAAGTCGGAATAATCGACGGAATAATGGTACGATGTATAAATGTAGAGGAAGCCCGAGAGTATGCCAGGACAGAGCATTGTGGCGATCCATCCTCTCTGCCTACCCCTCCGGGGAAATGGCGTGATGGTTGGTTAGTTAGTTAGTTTAATAAAAAATATTAATATTTAAAAACACGACATGTTTCGGAGGATACCACCATCTTCAGGTGTAAAAATATAATTACAACTAAACAAAGAAAGACTAATAAAAAACTAATTTATTTATCGATATTATAATTCAAATTTAAAAATTAACCTGTGCTATTTGTTATAAGTACATAGGTACTAACAATTATTTTTTAACAGTAAGAACTAATAAATATTAAATAATAATAATACACGATGACAATATAAAAAAAAACTTTATTTAACTTAATTAAAATCAATGTTGGGAGCGAATTAGAAAAAATATCGTTTCAGTTCCTATGCGTTAATGAAAATAGTGATAAATGAATCTGTCGCTTTTGAAGATTTTTTTACTAGAGAAAGATTTCTCCGAGAGATTTCGTCTGTGGTAAGATTGATGAGAAATATTTTTAACTTTTTGTAATAAAACTTGTGGCTTTTTACGTATTCTACGAACAGGACGTATAAAGCAGGTCCGCATTAGATTTTTTATATATTATTGTGCCTTGGTTTTTAACCGCCCTATCTTTGGGTTATTTTCCGAGAAACGTGTAAAAAACAAACAGGTTTTTATTAATATTTTTGTGAATGTATACTTATACTTGTATACGAATTTGTCATGCATGATCATAACAAAGGTGGAATGGGGAATGTTGTAATTACATAAAGCGTGCGCTTAACCCAACCAATGACAGGTCATAAGTCCTGTAAACACCTTGATCATCCATATTTAGTTTGCGTCTTCGTCTCTATTGAGATACCATTAAAAAAGGTTTTTTATTAATGAAATTTATCTATACTAATTTGATTTTTTAAAATTACGAAACGTCAAATACTCGGCCAAACACTTCGCCTGCCCCTTGTAAAACTATCATATTTATGAAGACTTGTGCTCAAGTTTTGATGGCACACGCGCGTATCCCTAAAACTTTGTACATTTTAGGTACATTACTTTTTCTCAAGCCCGTACTTGATACGGAATATCGAAGAATGGTACAGTCAAAGAGAACGTATCACGTACGTTCAAATAGGTAGGGTGGTTTTAATATTGTATGGCAAATTTACGAAAACACTTTTTCAAATTGATTGACTTTATGTTTATACTTAAAATAAGGATTAAAGTATGATAAATTACTTAGAAATGAGATCGGTCATTATATAAAATCCTTTATTGTTTTCCTTTGGTGAAAACCGTTACAATTTTAAACGCACGAGTAATAAAGCGAAAATGGAATTCTTTTTAAAATATTTTAAAATGAGGTGAGAAGATAAAGAATGATAAAGAGAAGGATAAATGGCGTAGAATCGAGATCACTGAGAAGAATGTGCAGGAAAACGATATATGATAAAATACCGAAATACTAAAATGGCAGTGCACAATGGTGTTCTTGTACCGACACTTATGTATGGAAGCGAAGAATGGAACTGGCAAAAGAAGGATGAAAGTAAAATAAATGCAGTAGAAATGAGATCTCTTAGATTAATGTGTGCATAATATGTGTATGATAGAGTGTCGAATAAAAATATAAGATGTGAATGCGGTGCGAATGATGGTGTTATGAACAAAATAATGAAAGGTTCATTAAAATGGTTTGGACATGTGGAAAGAATGAATGAAGAAAGGGTGTAAATGGAACTAGAAATAGAGGAAGACCGAGGAAAACGTGGTACAATCAAACAAATATTCAGAGAAGTCAGAGAAATCGACGTGCGTGCATGACACGATTTATGAATTTTGAGGAAACGAGAGAAATATGTCACGAATGAAAAGTGTTGCAGTCCATTCTTTCTACATATCAGTTAGTTAGTTAGTTACCGAAAAACGAAACGATGAAGAAATATAAAGCAGATGATTGCATCATAAGTAAAATTAAAAAAGGATCCTTCAGATGTTTTGGAAATACAGAGCGAATGGACGAGAGAAGAATGGTTAAAATGTTGTATACAAGCAATGTGAGTGAATAGAGAAGCCGTGGAAGACCAAGGAAATCATGGCATGACCAAATTAATCAAATACTAAAAGGCGGCCACATTCTTTGTCAGAAATATCGACGAGCGTGCATGTATGATGTATGAACGTAGAGGCAGCTAGAGAGGTATGTCAGAATAAAGCAGTATCGCGGTCCATCCTCTCTGCCTGGCCTTTCGGAGAAACGGCGCGATTGTTAGTTAGTTAGTTATGTTTATATTTAAAAAAACATTTTACGAACTAAATTTTGTAACAAGCACGAAACAATGTGAAAAAGATGAGAATATAAATGGTTTTACACATCTCAAGATGATAACCCTCGTTCAAGAATAGATCAATGATCTATAATAAGTTGAAGAACAATAAAAATGGTTCTATCATAATTAAAATGTCAAATAATATAAATTAAATGAAAGCAATTAAAAAAATGTGCACACGCTACCAATGTATACAAGTCATGCTCGCACGACAGTTCGGACGGGAATGAACTTTGCGTGTGTAACGCCATACTGGTCACTCGATATCCATCAACGTGCGGCGAGTGTTTATATAGGATGTGTTCGTATATATCAAAAAAATATTTCCAACACCCCCTCTTCTGTGTGAGACGTGAGTAGGTGCGGGACATAGAAGGAAACAAATGAAGTATATTTAATTTCGTTGCGCTTGAAATCTTAAATGTAAGATCCGGAAGGACGAGGAAGTGAACGAGCGAGGTTGAAGAAAGGGCGCCGCTGCACCCTATAGCAGCCTCGGGTATATGGTGGAACCTTACCCCCTCTTCCGTCGTAGTACATACATACATACAAACCATCACGCCGTTTCCCCGCAGGGGTAGGCAGAGAGAATGGACCGCCACTCTACTCTATCCAGGCAAACCTATCTAGCTTCCTCCACATTCATACAACGAGTCATACACGCACGTAGATTCTTCCGACTTCTACCATGACCAACCTTTAAAATTTGATTAATTTGGTCATGCCATGTTTTCCTCGGTCTGCCTCGACTTCGTACCCCATTTATATCATTAACGTATAATTTCTTAACCATTCTTTCTCCATCCATACGTTCCATATTTCTGAACCAACGCAGCGATCCTTTAATAATTTTGTCCATAATACCTTCCTCCGTTCTACATTTTCTTTCTTATATCAGCATTTGAGATTCTGTCGTATATCGTTCTACCACACATACGTCTTAGGGACCTCATCTCTACCGCATTTATTCTGATCTCATCCTTCTTCTGCCAGTTCCATGCTTCGCTTCCATACATTAGGGTTGGGACCAGAACTCCATTGTGAACGGCCGTTTTCGCTTTCATTGATAAATTCTTGTTTCCAATAACTATTTTTAAAGCTCCATTCACTTTGTTACCCGCACCAACTCTTCTTTCGACGTCACTATCCGTTCGGCCATCTGCTGTGAACATGCTATCTAAATACACAAATTCCCTTACTTATTCCAAGTTCTCTTCGTTCACACTTATATTACAAACTGTCATTTGCTCTTCCCTTTCAAAAACCATCACCTTTGACTTTCCGACATTCATCATTAAATCATTTGACATTCCGTCGTAGTTATACCAAATATTAAAATAAGTAAGTAAGTATTAATTTTATTTAGGACGCATTCATGTATACAATATTTTATTATCATTTTCTTAAATAATTAAAACACTTCGGTTTCGGCGCTCCGCCCCCTTTGGGAATCTACGGTTTACGTGAAGATAAATAAATCCAAAGCCGCCCCTGCCTATAGCTGTCAAGTAGATTTAAGGGCGGACTTGGTCAGGGCAAGATTCGGGGATCACGACCTTATAAAGGGATGTCCTGAATCCTGAATTATCTATTGTCAAGAGAGAATTATAGACTACCTCATTGATGTCTCAGAGGAACACGTACGTGCGTAAAAATTGTCGGCTATTACTACCTAGAAATAAAATGCTAATTTATTTAGGTATAGGTCTGGGCTAATTAATTTATTATATTATAACAGTAAACATAACTAAACAAACAAACAAATCATCACGCCGTTTCCCCGTAGGGGTAGGCAGAGAGAATGGACCGCCACACTACTCTATCCTGACAAACCTCTCTAGATCCCTCAACATTCATAGAACGAGTCATACACGTACGTCGATTCCTCCGACTTCTAACGTGGCCAACCTTTAAAATTTGATTAATTTGGTCGTGCCGTGTTTTCCTCGGTCTACCTCGTACCCAATTTACATAATTAACGTATACTTTCTTAACCATTCTTTCTCCATCCATGCGTTCCATATGTCCGAACCATCGCAGCGATCCTTTCATAATTTTGTTCTTAATACCTTCTTCCGCTCTACATTGCTTTCTTATATCAGCATTTGAGATTCTGTCGTATATCGTTCGTCCACACACACGTCTTAGGGACCTCATCTCTACCGCATTTATTCTACTTTAATCCTTCTTCTGCTAGTTCCATGCTTCGCTTCCATACATTAGGGATGGGACCAGAACTCCATTGTGAACGGCCGTTTTCGCTTTCATTGATAGATTCTTGTTTCCAATAACTATTCTTATTTTTTATATATAAAACAATAAAGGATTTTATATAATTATCTTCTGCCTTACATTTCTTTCTTATTTCATCGTTCGGTATTCTATCATGCAACGTTTTCCCGCACATTATTTTTAGTGATCTCATTTCTACGGGGTTGATCCTGCATTCATCCTTCTTTTGCCAGCTCCAAGCTTCACTTCCATACATGAGGGTTGGCACTAGAACTTCATTGTGTACTGTCATTTTTGCTTTTGTGGATATATTTCTATTTGCAGTAATGACTTTGAGTGCGCCATTCTATAATCTGTGTATTAAAGTATTATGAATTTTTTTAATTTTTATATATGTAATTATCAAATTTGTTACCGTGCCTTTGCAAGGCGAAACACGACTTTACAATAAAATATAATAAAACTTATAGAAATCCGACGTTTTCATTCGTATTAATGACTCTGAAAGTGTTTACAAAATTCAAGAACCAATGTGCGGTGTACGTTCGGTCACGTTTTTGAGTGTTTTAGTTTCTTATTACTGAGTTAAGCTAGCCACCTGCCTAGGGTAAAACGGACATGCGCATAGCCCAGAAAATACAGCCTCCCATCTGGAATCAGATGACAGCATTGAAAAGGAATCAACGATTTTGAAAAATAAATACTAAATCAAAGAACGTTGTGATAAACAATATAAGATATGCCGACGACACTGTTTTATTAACTGAAAGTGTCAGCGATCTTCAGGACCTCCTTAGTCTTGTTGACGAGTCCGGTGAAAGATTGGGGCTAACAAAAAATGTCAGCAAAACCAAATGGATGACATTCGGACGACTTGACTACAGTGCATCAGTATTGCATTTGAACGGTCGTAACGTTGAAAGGGTGGAAAAATTTAAATACCTCGGCAGCATACTAACGCAATCTCTTGACCCAGATGTAGAGATAAAATGCAGAATTGAGGCAGCAAGAGCCACGTTTAATAAAATGAAATCACTCTTCTGCAATGATAACGTAAACTTGAAACTCCGCCAGAGAATGATCAAATGCTATGTGTGGTCTGTTTTATTGTGCGGGTGTGAAACTTGGACCCTGAAAATTAACTCAATGAACAGACTGGAAGCATTTGAAATGTGGCTCCATCGCCGAATGCTCAGAGTTCCCTGGACAGACATGGTTACCAATACCGAAGTCCTGAGGCGAGCTAGAGTTGACAGGGAATTGTTATCAACTATCAAGGTTCGAAAGATCTCATATCTGGGTCATATACTGCGTGGGGAAAAGTACCACCTTCTCCAACTGATATTGGAGGGAAAAATTGAGGGACGCCGAGGGCCCGGAATGAGACAAATGTCCTGGCTGCGAAACGTGAGGGAGTGGACTGGCATCCGAAGTGTTGAGGAGCTGTTCCGAGCGGCGCAGGACAGGGACAGGTTCGCCGAGGTGATCGCCAACGTTGGGGGGACCCGACAGGGCACTTGAAGAAGAAGAAGAATCAAAGAATGTATTTATTTTCCATATATGTTGTTGTATAAGTATTATTAGATTAAAGAAAGTAAAAACATTAAAGAAAGGGCGAAAAGAGAAGGATGAAGTGCCACATCGGTTAAAGTGTGGCAGTCCATTCTTTCTGCCTTCCCCTTCGGTGAGGCGGCGTGAAGGTTTATGAGTTAATTAATTAGAAAGTAAAAACCAGGTTAACAATGTGTTAATAGTATTTTGAAGTAGGTAAATAGTGATATGTGTTTTTTTTTCAGTGTTTTTAAAAGTATCCTAACAACAAGTTTAGTTTTATCTATAATCCACCATTCATATTTAATATTTCGAAGTAACCAAGTTTTATATTAAAACATAATATATATAAACTGATATCTGAAATACATAAGACTCTTTTGTACCCCAAAAAACATGAAAAAATTAAAGATCAGAAGTTACGCTGGCCGGTTGGATAAGTAGATTAGCGACATCTCTGGCAGAATTCAATAATGAATAATGTGAAAATGCGTATACATTAATTTATTACGAGTCGATACAATTAAAAGTACTTACCCAGATATGCTTAATAGATTAAATACGAATTATTACGTCATATTCGAATAGCACAAACTTAATTTAAAATAAAGTTTCCCAATTTCACCGCTAGATGTCAGGTGAGCAAATGGTAATACGAGTAATTAATATCGTACAAATTAATGTCAAAATATGGTTTAATTAATGTTTTTAAGGACAAAAATATACGTTTGAACTATTTTACTATTCACAAAAGCTTTGTTTTAAATAGCTACTCCTTTAATTGCATGTTGTTATTTTTATTTTTGATCGAAATTAAACCAAATATCATAAAACAAATATAAAATCAAAGTATTTTTATTTTATCTATTATTCTCTTGTGTATACAACGCCGAGATTCTATTTTGTGTTGCTTATATAAATGTTTTAAATTTGTAGCTTTAGATATATTTCTTAACACCTTTATTTTTAAAAATATTTGCTTCAGAACAAAAAACATGTCATCTTGAACACAATTACTCTAATAGTTATATTAATGCTCATTAAAACTGTAACATTGTCTAAACAATGTGCCGAGAAACTACTAGTGACCCAAAGTGCCATAGAAAGAGCCATGTTAGGCATAAGCCTTATAGACAGACTCAGAAACGATACTGTGATAGAAAAAGCATTCTTCAAAATAACTACAACATGAAGATAAATAAAGACAAAACGAAGCTGCTGACTGTAGGCCGAATGCAACATCAGATGAGAGAAGTGATATCAGGAATTCCACTACAGAACACCAAAGAGTTTGTCTACCTCGGGAGCAAAATAACATGGGACGGTCGGTCTAAGAGCGAGGTCGACAGCCGTATACATCAGGCTAGGCTTGCATTTAATAACAGGTCGAAAATAATAGAATCGAATAATATAGACCTTAAACTGAGAATACTCCTCATCAAGACCTATGTATGGAGTATCTTGATGTAGGTACGGCTGCAAGACATGGTGCTTATCTGAAAGAGATAAACGGAGACCAGAGGCTTTTGAGATGTGGTCCTATAGAAGACTATTAGGAATTTCCTGGAGAGACCACATTACAAATGAGGAGTTTCTCCAAATAATCGAAGGAGGAAGGCACCTGCTCAGGACCTTGTCCGAAAGGCGTGCAAGATGGATCGGCCATGTAATACGACAAGAAGGCCTCTTGCATGCTATAATGGAGGGTATGACCGAGGGGACAAACTCTAGGGGACGCCCACGCCGAGAGTACCTGGAGGACCTGTTGGTGGACGTGCGCTGCTCATCATATGCAGATTTCAAAAGAGCCGCACAAGACAGGGAAGAATGGAAGAGAATAATATTGGAAATTGCTGCAAACCAATCCCAGGATTGAAACCAGAGAGAGAGGAATAAGCCTTAGAGACAGACTTAGAAACGATACGGTGAGAGAAAAAACAAAGGTCACGGACATCATCCACCGAATAGCGACTCTAAAACGGCAAAAAAGTCACGTAGTCAGAAGCTCGGAGGTCATGTAGTCTGATTTTGGTTTTGAATGATCTTACCTGTTCCTTATCTTCTTGCGATCTCGGCCACAAGGTTGCGGTCAGGACGACCTCTCCCATGTCGGGGTACTGCGCTGGTCTGTTGGGATCCTGAAGACATAGCAAGAGGTCCTGCGGTCTCCCCAACTCCAGGGCGGTGAGGTCCAGATAACACGATCCCATGAAGTCATCCTGAAGACCCCAGTCGTAGTCGAATACCTGTATAAATTAAGTGAAATAAACAAAATGGCGCTCTCAAAGTCATCACTGCATTTATTAATATATCTACTCATGCAAAGTTGAATGTGAATGTAATGAACCGGCTGGAAGCGTTCGAGATGTGGATATACCGCAGAATGCCCCGTATACCGTGGACCGATAGGGTCAGTAATGCAGACGTACTGCAGAGAGCCAGAGCCAATAGAGAGCTGTTGTCAAGTGTGAAAAATAGAAAGGTCTCATATTTGGGTCATGTGCTAAGGGAGAAAAATACCACCTCCTTCGATTGATATTAATGGGTAAAGTGGAGGGACGTCGGGGAGTTGTTAGAAGGCAGCTGTCCTGGCTGCAGAACATCAAAGAATGGACATGAATAACAAGAGTTCAGAACCTGTTCCAAGTGCCGCAGGAAAGAGATACCTTTGCTGTGGTGATCACCAACGTTGGGGTCCTGATACAGCACAGAAAGAAGAAGACGCAAAGTTGGCAGAACATAATGGAGTCCTGGTGCCGACCTTTATGTATGGAAGTGAAGTTTGGAGCTGGCAAAAAATGATGCAAATTAGGATAAATGCCGTAGGAATGAGATCACTGTAAGCTTGTGCGAGAAAACGATTTATGATAGAATACCAATCGACGAAATAAAGAAGAAATGTAAGGCAGATGATTGCATCATAAGTAAAATTAAGAAAAATTTGCCTGAGATGGTTTGGAAATATGGAACGAATGGACGAGAGTAGAATGGTTAAAATGTTGTACGAGTATACAAGCAGTGTGAGTGGCCTTTTAGTATTTGATTAATTTGGTCATGCCATGCTTTCCTAGGCCTTCCATGGTATCTCTTTCTACTCACACCACCCACAAGAGCTCATGGAGTAAAACATATGAACCGGCTTAAAACACTTCGAAAACTGATATTCATAAAAAAAATATGATGCTATCTGTTTGTTTGGATTTCAAAGAATCGTTTTTTAGCTGCTACCGGACAATCCAACGATCAATTATGAAGTATACTGTCATCAGCTGGATAAATCGAATGATTTGCTAACAGAAAGGCCTGAATTGATCAATAAAAAAGGTGTTGTGTTTCGGATAAGATAATGCGAGAACTCATACAAGTTTGTTAACTCGCCAAAAGCTTTTACAGTTTTGATTGGATATACCGCCACACCCACCATATTCTCTAAATCTGGCACCTTATGATTATTATTTGTTTCGGTCTCTACAAACATTTCTAGACTGTAAAATCTTCACTTCAAATGAGGATTACATGAATCACGTGGATCAGTTTTTTGCCAGCAAATAACAAAAAAAATGGGCGTGAAATCATGCTACTGCCAGAAATATGGCAAAAGGACGATACAAAATTCAATAAAAAATTTCTGAACTATAAAAAATCGTCTTTCATTTTCATAAAAAATAAACGAAATTACTTTTCGAACAGCCCAATATATTAATTTTAATTTTGTTTGTAATATCTTTTGAGAAAATAAACTGATTTGATTTGATCTGGGTTCAATTGCATATGTTAAATATAGGTCTAATGAACTGATTTAAAAAATAATATATTTATTACCTTGATATGCACTGGTTGGAACGGGTCTTCAATTGGTACCGTAAATGTTTCATCCCAGACTGGATTTAGATCCCTGTAGATGGTTTTGGACTTATGCAGCAGCCTCCCGCCCGTCTTGAACTTCACGTAAGGGTCGCTGGTACCTGCCAAAAGACCTAACATTGCAACATTCATTGCAACGTTGAAGCGCAATAAGGCCATTAATAACATGTATGATGCTTCAGGAAGATCGTGTGAGTAGTAGAAGATCGTATCAGAGATATATAAGACATCTGGAAGATATCTGCTAACGTATGCAAGATGACACCTGAGAAAATCCAGTTAGAAACATGAGATATCATGCCTGATGTATTGAAATCTATGTTATAACTTTATTAGTTGTGGAAAAACGAGTTTAATGTATAAATGGAATTAAAAATATAGAAAATCGTGTTTGATTCATGAAATATCTGTCGAATAGGGTGTCTCGAAAGAAAGTTCATGTTTGTTTAGCTTATTTCGTGAACGCAACGAATTCGAGGGGCGCGGGAAGCTTGTAAATTAATAGCCTGGATATTTGGAATTTAGTCGCTATGGAGCGTTTCTTGGGAGCGGATCACGTGTTGTGCGTGCGATAATTTTACAAAAACGGTGATTCGGCGACTATAGCCTGAATAGGATTCTGCAATATTCGAGGTTTTCGCCACTTAAACGATGCGCCAAGAATACGTCTCATTCGAAAATGGGTCAAAATGTTTAAAAAAAAACCGGTACAACACTCATAAAAATCCGGGCTACCAAGATTCTTAAGAACGGTAGAAAACGTGGAGAGTGTTAATCAGTCAGCCGAGCCATCATAAGAATTTTCACTGTTCGACTAAATAAGTGCCCCGAACGCGAGGGTTTACATTCGTACAATATTATTTTTAAGAAACAAATTCCCAAATTGTGTACTATTATATAATAATGAATAAACATTTTTTGATGAATGGCTTACTTTTTAATTAATCGATCCACTAAATATAAACTTTCTTTTGGGACATTATTTGAATTATGAATGCTTTTGTGAGGGTTATAGAATAAGGTGTATGGAATATATTATTAGGAGAGTGTGACCATATGTACAAGTAAATACCTTTCAAGATTTGTTTACATTTTAAAAGATCGTGCCTTTATTTGTGTAGCGACATCCTTTTCTACTCCAAAATGTCCTCCAAAATTGTACAAACCAACTTTTATAAACTTATTACTTTTCAATGAGAATTGTCGCACATGGACAGGTGTCGCACATAGAGAATTGTCGCACATAGACAAACTAAAGAAACTTAAAAACACGTAAAATGAACTAATTTAGAAGTAGCTAGAGGAAAACGTAGAGAGAATTGTATATTCGTTCTTTACATTTCAATATGCGACAGTGCGACACACTGTTAAATAATTATATTTGATTGTATTGGTATTCTGAGTCCAATTTTCGATAAAATACTTATCTTGTATCCAATAAGAATTTATTATGGACAGACGGGGACAGCAAGGTATATAGAATAATATTTATTCTATATACCTTGCGGGGACAGTATTTATTATGTAATGATGACTTATAATATTGATCCAATCTGGGCTTTAGTATCGGCTCTAAAAATAAGCTAGCAGACGAAATAAATATCTTTATTATTAAGGATTAATTGTATCTCAATAGAGACGAAGATGTAAATTGTTTTTTTTTGGAAACAGAATATGGTGGCCGAGGCGTTTACAGGACTTATGACCTGTCACTGGTTGAGTTAAGCGATCGATTTATGTTAACAACATTCCCCATTCCTCCCTTCTTACGACCACCACGTCTGAATTTTTTTTGAAAGATGTATATGTGCTACTATGTTGAGACACACTTCACATTTTTTAGGTCAATCCAAACTAGCGCCATCTATTAAGAATATATGTAAGCATTAAGAAGAAAATCTTTATTAATGCAATGTGAAAGGCTTCGCAACTATCATACATTGCTAGACAACGCCTGGACAACAAATTGAAATAAAAATCTGTCGAAGAGGGTAATGGAGGCAAAAAGAGATGTTCAAGTTATTAGAAGCAATGTGTATGTTACTAGCTACGCACCATAGGTAAGGGAAGAATTTCCTGCTTTATATACCGTCTCAGGTCCAAGAACAACAATCATATGATTTGAATGAACCGGGTAAGTGCCGAAAAGCATGGCATTTGTGCGCGTGGAATGCATAACTCTTACCACTCCATTCTTTTTGATATTGTTTGTCAGCCAACTCTAATTTAAATAATGTCAAAATATTTTTATTGATAGGTCCTTTTTTAAACAATCTTCAGGATGGAGACTAGGTTTTGTGGAGCAGGTCTCACAAAACCATACTGTTTCCCGTCTTCCCCCTGGAATCTTTCTGTTCTGCACACAGTACAGTCTTTTGAACCTTTGTCCAGTTTCGCAATGAAGTGGGGCTTGTACTCTAATCGCTCCTCTGCATGACGTATCACGTGAAGTTCCCGCCATTTTAGGTTATGTGAATTATTTTATAGTAAAATAAAAACGGAAAACAGTAAAAATCTTATTAGTTAGTTAGTTAGAAAGTTTCAATCCTGGGATTGGTTTGCACCAATTTCTTCTGTTCTTCTCTTCCATTCTTCCCTGTCTTGTGCGGCTCTTTTGAAATCTGCATATGATGAGCAGCGCACGTCCACCAACAGGTCCTCCAGGTACTCTCGGCGTGGGCGTCCCCTAGAGTTTGTCCCCTCGGTCATACCCTCCATACCCTCCAAGAGACCTTCTTGACGTATTACATGGCCGATCCATCTTGCACGCCTTTCGGATAAGGTCTTCTAAGAGCAGGTGTCTTCCTCCTTCGATTCCTTGAAGAACTTCCTCATTCGTGATGTGGTCTCTCCAGGAAATTCCTAATAGTCTTCTATAAGACCACATCTCAAAAGCCTCTAGTCTCTGCTTATCTCTTTCGGATAGGCACCATGTCTCGCAACCGTACATCAAGATAAAACGTGAAATTAAATGTTTTTTTTAAACTAAATAAATCACAAGAAAGTCAAGTTTTGCGCGCGAAAATACACCGTGCGCGCAAGTCTTATCTTGTCGGCCGCCGCCGCCGCCGGCCGACAGCTGAGTTGCAGCGTACATATAGCGATGTCGGCTGGTATTCGACAAAGGAGTGGTAAGGGTTAAGCCTAAAGAAACGGGAAAACCATAAAAACAGATATCTGATGTGCGTGTTGAGCCTAGACTATTCCACAATAAAAGATTCTGTTGCCAACAAAACATTTATCATTTCAATAATAAGATTATTTATCATTCGTAAACGCAGCATTAAAGAAATTTATGCGTTCCCTGAATGTTTTATTTCTCTCGTATACATCATAGTTTCTTAAACTAATTTGACCCACAGCCACTCTTTCTGAAAAAAAAAAACACGCAAAAGTTCTCTCGGGAAATTCACCTTTTTTAAATAAAATAAAATAGAATCAATTGTATCTCAATAGAGACGAAGATGCAAATTGGAAACAGAATATGGTTTATCAATGTGTTTACAGGACTTATGACCTGTAATTGGTTGCAATACAACAATCAATACAACATTCCCCATTCCACCTTATTTTTTCTTATGACCACCATGACTTATATTATTTATCATATTTGGGCTCTAACTTCAATGTTAAAATAAGATATCAGACGAAATAAATATCTGTCGAAGAGGGTTATCAAGGCGAATTTTAAAGTTATTAGAAGCAATGTGTATGTCACTAGCTACGCGCATCGGTAATGAAAGGTTTTCCTACTTTGACACGATTTTTGTGCCACATATCGTCAGATCTATTAAAAGAAGGATAACGGGCAAGGGAATTATTCGTCTACAAGTATTTGTATACATTCAAAATGTTGTATAAAACAAAAACTGGTCCAAGTTAAGCATATAAATTGGAGTGATATTTCCAGGCGTTATCTAGCAGTGCGTTAATAGGCGGTAGCCTTTCACATTGCGTTATAAATATCTTCTGCTGAATGCTTAAATCTAATCTTCATAGATGGCGCATTGAAACTGACATGTGAATTGTGGTGTTGGATATTAACATACATAAAACTTCTAAAATTTGTCAGACATGGTGGTCATAAGAAAGGTGCAATGGGGATCGTTGTAATAACATGAAGCGTGCGCTTAACCCAACCAATGACAGGTCATAAGTCATGTAAACACCTCGACCATATTCAGTTTCCAGTTTGCATCTTCGTCTCTATTGAGATAAAATTAATCCTTGAATTGATAACCCGCAATGGGTAAATAAAATTCGCCTTGTATGGCGCTCCGGTATCATTTCGAGAAATCTCAAGCTCCAAATATTCAGCAGTAGCGTTAAAAGCGTACTGCTGTACGGATGTGAGACTTGGAAATCTACCGCAGACGTTATTGGTAAACTCCAGGTGTTTATAAATAGGTGCCTTCGCTTAATATTCAAAATCTATTGGCCCCAAACAGTGTCAAATGCCGTTCTCTGGACCATGGCAGGTGAAAAGCCAATTAGAGAACAAGTCGCTAGGCGCAAATGGCAGTGGATCGGTCACAATCTGAGACGGAACCCAGCCTGCATCGCTCAGGGCGCACTAGACTGGTCCCCTATGGGGGGAAAGAGAAAGCGAGGCAGACCTAGAGCCACCTGGAGAAGAACTCTGCAGGACGAGGTTAAGGCAGCAGGTCTCACTTGGGACGATGTTAAGCATCAGGCATGCGATAGAGTCGGGTGGAGAAGATTCCTTGAGGCCCTATGCACCACGGAGGTGTGACAGGACAAAAAGAAGAAGAGATTCGTCTACAAGTATTTGTATACATTCAAAATGTTGTACACGTCGATCACTAATAACTGAAATGTTAATGAAACTTTTATTGAAAACGTACGTTTTTAAATGTAAAAAATTGTATTACTAAGATAGATTTTGTAAGGAATATCATAGAATGGAATAACGATAGAAAACACATGAAATTTTGTAAAAAAGGCACGATTTTTTCAGAAAACAAACAAGGAAAGGTATTACAAGATGCTATGATTTATATATTTATGTGAATTAATTATAAATAATGTGTTATATGTGCAATATATGGCAGCGTATATGTGATTAAATGCGTGTTTATATTGAGCTTTAAGTGTGAGTGGAGAAATGATCGAAATCTATAATAATAATGTATTATTTTCAAAGCAGAATTAATGTTAGGGCATATTAAGTCTTAAAGAAACTGTTGTTAATAAAAAAAATATGGCCTACCGCCCGCTTTTCGAAAAAATTCTTACCCCCTTAAAAAAAAAATTACTCATCTTCTTACTTTCTCTATTACTTAAATAAATAAAAAAATCATCACCTTCTTTTCAAAAAAATATCGCCCACCGTAAAAACCCTCGCCCCCTTATCGAAAAAAAAACTATACTTTCGAAACAAATAAACGCATGGCTCTGATCTAAAATTATGTAAACGCCCCCTTAAAAATGCTGACTGCCCCCTTGAAAATAACGACCCCATTTCGAAAAAATATAAATACAATATATTTTATGCCCCCATTTCTAAAAATTACTCACCGCCCTATTTCTTGTAAATAAACACGCAATTTCCCTTATTGAAAAAATAATATATTCTACGAATTACACGTTCTTGCAAGTATTGCGGGTTGCATTTTTTTTAAATGCCCCCTTTATTAGATTAAAAAAAAAACGCCCCCTTAATTTTTTTACAACGGTCACCAGGGGGCGGTATCGCCCCCATTGGGAACTCCTAATCTAGAGTATATTTTTATATAACAGCATTGAAAAAACTTTGTTAAGATGCCCCCGTATATAATTTTTTTAAAATATCAAACTCATAAAATGTATCGACAACTATTATTAATTTATTTAATACTAGAATAAATACATTCTGGAATATTTTTTAAATATCTCATACTAAAAATAAACAAATAATTGTAGTTAATTATTAAAAGTACGTTTTACTTATTAATTTAATTTATAACTTCTCAATCAAACTACTTATGATATTAGTAATATTTTTGATAACCATCTACGTATGAACTAAAACTCTCTACAAATCGATTTTTTAAACGAAGATATGGGATATACGATCTCTATATTATATCATTCCTAAGGCCCCACGTGAACGACCAGTAAAATTGTCAAGTGTTAACGTGATTGACGCTTTCGATTGAAGTGCGAGACAATCAATTGACGTCTCAAATCTTCGCAATTGTTGCTTTGTGGAAAAGAGCGTGATTTTGTTTAAATACGATATTAATATTTGTAATTGTTGTAGTTTCGGTAGAGTGGCAAGAGCTATGAATGCGACACTAAAGGTCCTGGGTTGGATTCCCGGCGATGACAGTGTGGTTATC
The DNA here is from genome assembly GCA_022606425.2 of Lepidostoma basale. Classification (NCBI taxonomy): domain Eukaryota; kingdom Metazoa; phylum Arthropoda; class Insecta; order Trichoptera; family Lepidostomatidae; genus Lepidostoma; species Lepidostoma basale. Next base: position 21,125 of record JAHDVF020001595.1, on the reverse strand, counting down.
ACACTGTCTTTGGTCTCGTGTAGAATTCACAAGAAAATAAAATGGCGATAGATTAGCTACCTATCACATGTCGATGTGGCAGACATGTTGTCACTCTATCAAGAAGCTCATTGAAATTATGGTTGGCGAAACAGCTGTCGCAACATTTTCATAGAATTTAATGATTGTTTCAAAATAAAAACGGTTAATTGCATTAAAAAATTTGATGTTTATAACCAAAAAGTAAGTCTTTCATATGGTAAAATAAATATAATTATTTTTTCAATGAAAAATAGCTTTGACAGGTCGTATCAATGTGTAACAATGGACATTAATGAGCATCAAACAGCACCAATGAGCATCAATGTGCAACAATAAGCATCAATGAGCATCAACATAATCAATCAGTGTGCATCAATGAGCTTCGATGAGTATTAATAAGCCACAATAATTATTAAGGAGAATCAATGTGCATCAATGAGCGTCAATGAGCATCAATGTGCATCAATGAGCTTTAATAAGTATCAATAAGGATCAAATAACAAAAAAATTATCAAATAACTTCAATCAGCATCAATGAGCATCAATGTGCATCATTGAGCTTCAATAAGTATTTGTGATTATCAATGAGCATCAATGCGAATCAATGTACATCAATGAGCGTCAATGAGGATCAATGTGCATCAATAAGCTTAAATAAGTATTAATGAGCATCAATGACCATCAATTATTAACAATTTACAATAGTTAGCATCAATGAGTGTCAATCACGTAAACAAAGACAATTTTATTTCACGTCTATGGGGCGCATAAGATGAACGTCATGCCTTATTACGAATGTGTGAAGCAGTTTTCAATTACCAATGGCCTTTTGCGATGTGGACAATTCATATACATTTAACGTGCATATACATATATAAATCAACTTGTACATACATACTCGTATATGAGATGGGCATACAATTATAAATACATGATATGAATACATACAAAAAACATAACTTAATAATTATACTTCGGACACAATGGAATTAAATCAAAATACAATACGAGAATTTTGTTTCCTTGTATTAATTTAAAAGCAAAAAAAATATGGCGACTTTCGCCAGCGTTTCTCAATCTTTTACACACATTACGAAAAATATTTCGACTGCCGGTTAAGATATGTAAGATGAAGAAGAGAAGTAGAATAAATGCAGCAGAAAAAGAGATATGTATGGAAAATCTGTGTATGATAGAGTGTCGAATGAAAATATGATATAAGAAGTGAATGCAGTGCGAATGAAAGTGTTTTGAACAAAATAATGAAAGGATTATGACGAAAAAATGGTAAAAAAAATATATGTTAACGATGTAAATGGAACTAGAAATAAAAGAAAAGACCGAGAAAAACGTGGCACAATCAGCTTAATCAAATATTAAACGTAGGCCACGTTAGGAGTCGGAGAAATCGACGTGTGTGCATGACACGATGTATGAACGTTGAGGAATCAATCATTTCATGTGTCCAACATGAAATGAAAGAATGGTAAAAAAATAGAGGAAGAGCGAAGGCACGATAAAATATATCAAATATGGTATGTCGACCACGTGAGGAGTCGGAGAAATCGACGTGTGTGCATGACACGATGTATGAACGTTGAGGAATCAATCATTTCATGTGTCCAACATGAAATGAAAGAATGGTAAAAAAATAGAGGAAGAGCGAAGGCACGATAAAATATATCAAATATGGTATGTCGACCACGTGAGGAGTCGGAGAAATCGACGTGTGTGCATGACACGATGTATGAACGTTGAGGAATCAATCATTTCATGTGTCCAACATGAAATGAAAGAATGGTAAAAAAATAGAGGAAGAGCGAAGGCACGATAAAATATATCAAATATGGTATGTCGACCACGTGAGGAGTCGGAGAAATCGACGTGTGTGCATGACACGATGTATGAACGTTGAGGAATCGATCATTCCGCGTGTCCAACATGAAATGAAAGAATGGTAAAAAAAATAGAGGAAGAGCGAAGAAACGTGGTATGATAAAATATATCAAATATTGTATGTCGACCACGTGAGGAGTCGGAGAAATCGACGTGCGTGCATATCACAATGTATGAATGTTGAAGATTCGAGAATAGTATGTCAGTTAAGAACAGTGTGCTGATACATTTTTTCTGCCAACCCCTACGGCGTGATGGTTAGTTAGTTAAACAATGTAATTATTTATATATTTTTATTTCAATAATTGTCTGTCATTCGTCTTCTTCTTTTTAGCCTATTTAATGCTGGATATAAGCCTCTTCTAAATTCCTAAAATATTCTCTATCTTGGGTTATCTGTTGCCACCTACGTCTGTTGTTTGACACATTAGAAACGATACAGTGAGAGAAAAACACCTAAGTTGGATAAAATCATCCGTCTACCTTTTTGTGGTCTTCCTTTGCCTGTTTTGTTGTTCCAAGGCCTCCACTTCAGGATTCTAGGTGACCACCTGAGCTTATCCTGTCTTGCCAAATGCCCCGCCCACTGCCATTTTGAGCTTTGCTGAACTATCTGGGTAAGACCCAGCAGAAATAAGAAAAATGATCACAGTGGCCAACAAACCATACTTTTCATTGCTACCATATTTAAGTCTCGCGACGTCCATAGAAAGACAAACATCACGCCATATAATACCATAATATGGATAGTATTGGCGTATGCCTGCAAGGCTCTGACTGTGGAACTGCTGGACACCTTTGAAAGAAAGGTGCTGCGACGAATTTGTGGACCCGTGAGAGAAGGAGAGCAATGGCGTATGCAACGCAACAATGAGCTGTATTCCATGTACCAGGTCAACATCTCCACGCACATAAAGCTACAAAGATATGGGCTGGGCATATACAGAAGATGCCGAACTCACGAGTCCCCAAACGCATTATGACTTGACACAACAACAACTCGCAACGATGAGCTGTATTCCATGTACCAGGTCAACATCTCCACGCACATAAAGCTACAAAGATATGGGCTGGACATATACAGAAGATGCCGAAATCACGAGTCCCCAAACGCATTATGACTTGACACCCGGGCTGAAGGAGAAGGGTGAAAAGACCAAGGCTGAGGCGAGGGGACGAAGTAAAGAGGGATGCAGCACAACTTCTTCGGGAGCCGAACTGGAGAACGACTGCTGAGGACAGGGACTGCTGGAGGCAAAAGTTGACCAAGGTTCGATATGGGCTGTAGCGCCATCGGAAGAAGAGTTTTGTAACCTTTATTCAACGTCTTATCTATTCATTTACAATTTTATCACGGAGACTGAAGCTCAACATTTGTCTTTCCATTGATCGCTGAATACACTTAATCCTTTGTTAGCTTCTGGTAGTGAAGGACATAGTTCGAGGTCATATGTCATCACTGGCCAGACACGTGAGTGACAGACTTTATATTTCAGGCTTATAGGCACCTCATTATTTCCAAGTATATATCTCAATTTGCCGAAAACAGACCAGCTTAGTCCTATTCGCCGTGGTAGTTCCCTAGTTTGTTTATCTTTTTCTTACATTATTTTGTGTCCAAGACATTTTCTTCTTCTTCTTCCTCAGCCAATTCCCGTCCACTCCTGGACAAAGGCAGACCGCAGACTGCATCTAGGTTATTCCGACGTGTCTGTTCAGATCATACTTCCACCGTAGTTGCGGTCGCCCTGCACTTCTATTTGCCGTCCACGGTCTCCAAGTCAGCAGTCTTCTTGTCCATTTTTCATCTGAGTTTCTGGCTACGTGACCTGCCCATTGTTATTTTAGAGTCGCCACCCGGTGGATGATGTCAGTGACCTTTGTTTATATATGGCTATATCAGTCAACAAAACAAAAAGTCTCACTATATCTAGGCAACCTACAAAATGTACAAAAAATTTTCTCTCACTGTATCGTTTCTAATGTGTCAAAGACATATTCATTGACAACCTTAATGGTTTTATTGTCGATGCCAACTCTATCATGGGTTGGACTCAAGAATTGATTGATGCATTGGCTGGATATATTTCTATTCCCAATGATGATTGTATTATAGACACAGATATTTCTGGCGATAGAGTCATTCAAGAGGAAAATGAAAAGGATATCGGAAATTTAACGCTAGAGGTTTTCCGAGCGGAGGTGAGCTGGAATAAAATGAATTTAAAAGGAAAATATCTGGTACCGATTCGGAAATTAATTAACTTTTCCTTTTGTATAAAGAATACAAAGGAAATAAATTTTAGTATGAACATTTTCTCTTTGATTTAATTGTTTTAGTACAGTTCTTCTGTGTTAGAATTTCAACCTTTCTTACGGTTGAAATAATTACGGTGAAAGTTTGTGAATTTTGGTCGAAATGCGAGAATAAGGAATAAGTTTATACAAAAGTTATTTTTACTGTGAACTTTTAAGATATCAGACACTAAGGATGATAGAAGGCAAGACACTAAGAGATCGCGCGCAGAACACCAGAATAAGAGAAATATGAGGCTGTGGATATTATAAGATGGAGTAGTCAGTGAAGGAGGAACAGGTAGGGTCATGTCCGTACTTTTTTTAACGTCTTTTTTCTCGCATGGACGGAGGAAGGGCCTAGGGAGTGCACGAGTGAAGCTGACGAAAGGCGCCGCTGCGCCTATAACAGTTTTGGGTAAGCGGAGGGAGCCCTCTATGGCTCGACCATATATTGCACTATATAATTAGCCACACGGGACTCGTCCTAAAAGTTGGAAGTACAGTTGGGAATCCACCTCACAGGTGGAGCAACCCTCTGGAGAACAGACTAAATAGGTTTATTTCAAGGAAAAAGAAAGGATCTTTAACTTCGAATAAATACAACTACACTTCGTATTTTTACAACACATTATTACACTTTTCACAGACATGTTTCGGTTGTGATCTAACCTTTTTCAATGTACAAAATTTTAACCTTTTAAAATTTTATACATTGAAAAAAAGTGAAGGCGAATGTAAAATAATTTATTCTCTTATTTAAAATGGTGATAGCGGGCGATGAAACATTTTAGGGGGGCGATAGTGGGTTCAGAACCATTTGTCGCACGAACAAGAAGTTCAGTGTTCGGTAGCTAATCGTAGCTATCGAAATACAAAAAGAGGCATTGGAAGACTACAAAACAGATGACGTATTAGAGTTTGCGGGGCGTAGATTATTATCTAAAGATGATTCTTGAGTATTTTAAGATGGTCAGTTAGTCCATGACGTCACTAACATTTTTTTTTTAAATTTAAACCAATCGAATCAAATAACTTACTTACCAGCACGAAGCGAATAAGACGAACGCAATGATAATGTACGAAGTGAATGAAAGTGTTATGAACAAAATAATGAAAGGGTAAATAAGATGGTTTGGTGATATGGAAAGAATGAATTAAGAAGAAATAATAGAGTATATGTAATCTATATAAACGGAACAAGAAATAGAGGAAGACTGAGGATAACGTGGCACAATTAACTCAATCAAATATTAAATGTAGGCCACGTATAGAGTCAAAGAAGTCGAAGTGAGTGCATAACACGATGTATGAATGTTGAGGAATCGAGAGAATAATATAAGTATTTTTGTTTAATATTCATTTTTATAATTGTGTTATATTGTAGCGTGCCAGTCTATAGCTTGTTGCTTGAATCATTTTGCTGTGTTGTTTAATGCTATGGTGTCGATTCAGTAAGTGCTATGCTAGCTTCAGCTAGTGCTATACCAGCTTCAGCTAGCGCTATACTAGCTTCAGCTAGTGCTATGCTAGCTTTAGCTAGTGCCACACTGGTTTCAGCTAGTGCTTTACTAGTTGAAGTTAGTGTTATACTAGCTTCAGCTAGTGCTATGCCAGCTTCAGCTAGTGCCACACTAGTTTCAGCTATTGCTTTACTAGTTGAAGTCAGTGCTATACTAGCTTCAGCTAGTGCTATGCTAGCCGAAGTGTTGTCTTAGCTACAAGTTGGTGCTGTGCCGGCTGGGCGTACGCCAGCCCGAGCTGAGCTATGCTAGGCTGTTGATGGTTGGCGCTGAGCTCGGAGCAGCCGGCGCTCCACTAACCGTTCTTGTCCATAGCCACTAGATTCTGTCCTCTCTTGAGATGTATCCTCAGTTGGAAAAACGAGTATTGCCTCAGCTGCGCTTCCTTCTTTTGCGTTACTTCGTCATCTAGCACCTGTAAACATACAAGTTCGAAATATTAGAAAGATAATTTTTTTTTATGAATTATAACACTGTTTTTTTATCAACTTATTGAACGCTAAGGTATTAACACTGTGGAATTCCATAGTAATATACATAATATATAAATTGAAAATAACTTTGTTTAATCCACAAAATATTAAAAAATATTAAAATACACGACATGTTTCGGAGGATACCTTCAGATGTAAAAATATAATAAAACTAAACAAAGAAAGACGAATATAAAAATGTGCATTTAAAATTCGATAAAATAATTTAAATTTAAAAATTTACCTGGGATAATTTTTAAAATGAAATTATTATTTTACAAATAATTATACACGAGATATCTCCAAATTTACGGGAGCACCACATGAACCAAACCAAATTTTCAAAATCAGAAACAGTAATTTAAATAGACAATATGTGCACCATCTCAAAACAACATTTTGTGTTAACTTATTTTTATTATTTATTTTAACTAACTAACTAACTAACTTACCATCACGCCGTCTCACCGAAAGGGTAGGCAGAAAGAAATGGACTGCCACACTTTAATCGATGCGGCACTGCATCCTTCTCTTTTCCCCATCGCGAGAGATGCGGTGTGATGGGTTGCGAACCTCATCGCCACCAATAGGCATCTCCCGCGCACACTTCGATCGTTCAACGTCTACATAATAAATATAAAACAAATTATCTGAAATACAATAATAATACAAATTATCTGAAATAAAATACTATAAAATAAAATAACAAAGAAAAAAAAAATTAACACATATTGTTATTTTAGATGTTGCACTTGTCGTCAGCTGGACGATCCGGATATTTTATTTTATATCATTGTATTTTATATTATTTGTTTTAGATTTATTTTGTGGATGTTGGACTATCCAAGTGTGCGCGGGAGATGCCTATTGGTGGCAATGAGGTTCGCAACCCATCACACCGCGTCTCCCGCGGGGCTAAAAGAGAAGGATCGGTTAAAGGGTGACAGTCCATTCTTTCTGCCTACCCTTTCGGAGAGACGGCGAGATGGTTAGTTAGTTAGTTAATAATTATTTTTTATCAGTAAGAATAGTTCTTATAACAAATAGCCCAGGTTAATTTTTAAATTATTGTATCGAATTTTAAATGCGTTTTTTTTTATATTCGTCTTTCTTTGTTTAGTTTTTATTATATTTTTACACCTGAAGATGGAGGTATCCTTCGAAACATGCCGTGTTTTTATAATATTTTGTGGATAAAACAATTTTTTCTTTTAATTTCCTAATTTCCAACTCCACTATTTGTGTACCTGTGCACCTGTATTTTTTCAAAACTCCACCATCGTTAGAACGACGTAAACTCAAGTTAAAAAAATTCAGAAATTATTTATTGTTTCTTGAATAATGACGTAAAAGTCCACATTTAATATTTAATACGAATGAAAACGTCTATTTTTCAAAAGTTTTATTACATTTTATGTTAATGACATGTTTCACGTGTCTAAATGTCACAACGTACATTATCAAATGCTGTACTAATAAACGCCTTAGACAGGCGAAAAATGGCATTCACATAAAACATAATAAAACTTCTAGAAAAGAGACGTTTTCATTCGCATTAAGTTTATGAAATTGACCTTAAAAAACGATTTTTTTTGTATTTTTTGTGGTTGTGTTAACACAAACATAAAAATATAAGAAACTGGCATTAAAAGGGTTAAATATGATCTAATATATTCAAGGATACGTAAAATCGAATTTGTACATCATTTTCTGTGAAAGTTCAGATGTGAGCAAAAATCTGGGGAGATCTGAGCATATTCTGGGGAATATCACGTAGAGTGTTTCCGCGGGATATGTCTCTCCCCAAATTTACGGGAATAGCATACATTATATTCCCGAAAGCTCATCTGGAGGATGATGTTGAAAGCTAATAATCTCATTTGTTCCTGATTGATTTTCGGCTTGCTACAGCGCGAAAATCTCAGCTTATGTCGACGTAATAAATTTTTGTTCTCTTCTCTGGTAATCTTTTAAACACTTTAATATATTATAATTTACTGAATAAGTATGACCTTGTGATGAACGTGAAGTCTAAAGTTATGGTATTTGAAAAGGGAGAATGTATGACAGATTGTGACATAAGTGCGAACGGTGAGAAATTAGAGCAAGTTACCGAATTTGTTTATCTGAGAAGCATTTTTACAAGAGATGGAAGAATAGAGAAAGATATCGGAAGAAGTGTTGGAGCTTGAAACAAAATAAATGGTGCACTCAAAGTCATTATCGCAAATAGAAATATATCGGCTGAAGCAAAGATGGCAGTGCATAATAGAGTTCTAGTCCCGACCCTTATGTATAGAAGGGAAACTTGGAGTTTGCAGAAGAAGGATGAAAGTAGGATAAATGCCGTAGAAATGAGATCACTAAAAAGAATGTGCGGAAAATCAATGTATGATAGAATATCTAATGATGAAGTAAGAAGGAATGTAAGGTGGATGAATGCGTGATAAATAAAATTAAGAAAAAGTCACTAAGATGGTTTGGACACATGGAACGAATGGATGAGGGAAGAATGGTTAAAAAGATATACACAAGTAGTGTGAATGGGAAAAGAAGTCGAGGAAGGCCAAGGAAGACATGGCATGATCAAATTAATCAATTACTGAAAGGCGGCCATGTTCGAAGTAGGAACAATCGACGAGCGTGCATGTCACGATGTGTGAATGCAGAAGAGGCGCGAGAATTATGCCAGGATAGAACAATGTGGCAATCTATCCTCCCTGCCTACTCCTTCGGGGAAACGGCGTGATGGTTAATTAGTTAGTTAGTTAGTTAAATATAATCGACGACCTTCGTGGCAGAGTGGTAATTCACCAAGGGTTATGACTTTGAGCGGTTTCGGCAGTTCGCTGCCATCTTCTAGTATTCCGGTCTGCCACCGTTTGGACCAGAAGATGGCAGCGAGCTGCTGAAACCGGTCGAAGCCATAACCGAAAGTGGACTTGAACTAAATATCCAATAAAAAAGGATTATTAATATTTTTATTTTCATTAGTTATAATATAGTACTACTTACAGTAATGATGTCCATAGCTCCAGTGGTGGGTAGAGGAGTGGGGGGTCGGTCTGTCATCTCGCTTGCTCTTGCAAGAGGCGAATCTGAAAAGATAAAGAAATAAAAAAATAAAAATTTAATATAAACTAACTAACTAATCATCACGCAGTCTTCACGAAGGGGTAGGCAAAAATAATGAACCGCCACACTGTTATTTATTGACATAATCTCCCATCCTCAACATTCATACATCGTGTCATGCACGCACGTCGATTTAATATTTGATTGATTTGATCGTGTTAAGTTTTCCTCGAACTTCCTCTATTTCTAGTTCCGTTCACGTCGTTTACAAAAACCTTTTTCACCATTCTGTCTCCACTCATTCTTTCCATGTGTCCAAACTATGTCCTGTCTGCGAAACGCGAGGGAGTGGACTGTTCCGAGCGGCGTAGGACAGGGACAAGTTCGTTGAGGTGATCGCCAACGTTGGGGGGACCCATCATGGCACTTGAAGAAGAAGCAGAAGTAAGTATACAAAAAATAAATTTCCCATTTTTTTTGTTTTAATTAATTTATAAAGGTAAATATCCAGGGTAGAGGATATCGTTCAGTGGAATAGATCCAGAAGAAGATACTGGAGGGACCATGTAGCCCGAATGGATGGTGACAGACTTGCATATACAGCCGCTTATGAAATCCCCTCCGGACACCGCCCACCTGGAAGACCGCCTAAGAGATGGAGGGACAGCTGGATCTCATCATCCGACGAGACATGATTACTGATCGTCAGATCTATTAAAAGAAGAAGAAGAAGAAGAAATATCCAGGGGGCCTTGTGTAATTTTGTGTCTGAAAGGGGGGCCATGGGTCAAATAAGTTTGGACTACACTGGTCTAAGAGATCTAATTTCTACTGCATTAACTTATTTAATACAAGTTAATGGGCTAATTAGATAATCAAATAAAGCGTATAATGTTTGTTTAAAAAAAGTTGATTGGAGATATGGTAGAAATTGTAAAATCGATACGCTTATCAGGGAAGATAATCTCGGGGTGGAATACGACCGCCGGACGTACGGTTAATGTTTGCAATCATCATTTACGTTACGTGGCAAATAGCAATTACGTTATTAATTACGCGTTTGTAAAGATAAACAAAATATTGTATTAACGTGTCTGGTAAAGAATTTTTTTGAAAACGAAATAATAAGAAGAATGAAAGAAGGATGAAAGTAGTATAAATGCAGTAGAAATGAGATATACGTCCGCATTCCACCGATGCACAGTGTTTCAGGGTGCGATATTACGAGCTACTTTTGGTAAAAACCCAATGACATGGAAATGGCTAATTATAATTGTTTAGGGAAGAGTATTAGTCGTCCAGTTCACACAATAAATTTGAGGCCGATTTGTTGAAATTTCAACCCCTAAATTACCTACCTAATTGCATGCAACAAAAAAACCGGTTCAGTCGTATTGTTTCGCCGCTAACCAATTGAAAAACAAACATGTGGAATGCGTGTTTTCAACCGTTTACATGCGCGTCCGTCCACAAGGGTCAAACGAATTTTGGTTTAAAACAAGTGTCTACACAGTTTTAAACCGTTCGTGGAGACCGATGTGGAGAGCTTGTTTAAAACAGTGTGGCCCGCCTTTTACTTACAAAACTTTCGAGCAGTTAAAACTTTAAAGCTATGTGGTTACTCATTATCAAATGTAAATTTAAGTGTTATTTTGGGTATAAATTTGCGCATACTGTCTTGAAAAAGTTTTTACCATAGTGTTTAGTTCAAGTGAGTTATGAATTCAATTAATAAGTAAACATACCAGATGGAGGAATACGGTGTTATTTATAGATATAATAACGAAGTAAATATACTAATTTACCATCTTTCTGTACTGCAATGTACTTGGGATGCTAATCTTGGGTGTCCTAATCGCGGATGGAGCTTATCTCTTAATTTTTGGGTCACACCTTTTTCTACAATAGTATTGGAATTTATTTAAAATTTGGGGGATGTGGTGAGAGATCAAAGCAGTAGAGGTTTCAGCGTTTATTGCACATCACAAGTAATCGTACGTTAACAGTATTATGTACTCGTGATGGAGCGTGCGCCTGGACGTCGATAGCAGCTGGGGCTGATGGCTCACTGGGCAGTAGCGTCGGTCAGCTGGAGCGAAGACTCGTCGGAAGTTACGTGGCGTAGCAGTGTAGACAGTTGCGTAGCTCGGTAGGAGGGTCGGAGGTTTCTCGTACGTAGACTTGACGGCGTAGACTCGTGTCGGTTAGAAGTCGCAAGAAGGAATACTGTCCATGGTTGTCGGATGTACCGCTTTTATATGCTTTGCTTCCATTTTCACACGATGCTCTGCCTAGTGACCTGTGTGAATAAAATCTGGGCCCCGATTCATCACTCTTGATAAGTAGGTCCTTAGTCAGGCATTTACGGTTATTCGTGTAATATATTTTATCATGAAATATGCTGATTCAGCAGTCGAAATCCGCTTATATGGGTTATGCATTTAACCCCGACAAAAATAATAAGTGTGAAAGAGCTGAAAGGGTTGGATGTAGGTGCCAGAATGAGCGGAGTGTCAGTAAGTTGTCTATTGTATGCGGATGACGCTGTCCTACTTGCAGACAACGAGCATGAACTACAAGTCCTGGTGGATAGTATGTATGAGGTATGCATGCGAAATGATGTGACGATGAATGTGAATAAGACAAAGGTAATGATTTTTGAAAAAGAAGAAATCACGACAGTCTGCAACATTAGCGTAAATGGTGAAAATTTGGAGTAAGTAAATATACTCACCTTTGCTGAATATTTTTTTGAATTTCTTGAGCACTGCGTACGCTTTATTATTAACTGAACACTTTCTATCCATTATCATTAATGTTAATTATTATTTAACATATTTCACATAAACATGTATTATATTTTCGATCAATATCACAAATATTGTTTTACTTGCATGCTACACCCTTTTTAAAATTAATTTTCTAAGGTATATTATATTTTATGAAAGTGAAATATTTCGCCTTGCTAGAGCATTATACAATGAATATATACCCTCAATACAGATCACAGTAGACAACACCCTAGTTGAAATAGTTGATTTGGGCCACAATATAGTACTGGGAAGAGAAAACAGAAGTATCGGTCGAATTCCGTTTTAAAAAAATGACTAAACTAACTGACTAACTAACAAACTAACCATCACGCCGTTTCCCTGAAGGGGAAGGCAGAAGGAGAGAGGTCTCTAAGACGTAAGTGTGGTAGAACGATATACGACAGAATTTCAAATGGAGTACAGAGTCGAGGCAGACCGAGAAGAACATGGCATGACCAAATTAATAACATTTTAAAGGTTGCTTATGTTAGAAGTCGGAAGAATCGACGTGCATCGTGCATGTATGACTCGTTGCATGAATGTGGAAGAAGCTAGAGAGGTGTCAGGATAGAGTAGTGTGGCGGTCCATTCTCTCTGCCTACCTTTGTGGGGAAACGGCGTGATGGTTTGTTGTTGATGTTTTAATAATAATAATTATGCGCACTTGAGGTGATTACATCACAAAAACGGCGCTATAAAAGTTAGCATATTATTATTATTATTATTAATAATAACATTGTTAATTAATTATTAATAATAATAATAATAATAATAATAATGAGATCTCTTAGACGAATGTGTGGATACTCTGTGTATGATGGAGTGTCGAATGAAAATATAAGAAGTGAATGCGGTGCGAATGATGGTGCCATGAACAAAATTATGAAAGGTTCATTAAGATGGTTTGGATATATGGAAAGAACAAATGAAGAAAGAATGGTAAAAAAATTATATGTTAATGATGTAAATGGAACCAGAAATAGAGGAAGACCGAGGAAAACGTGGCACGATCAAATAAATCAAACATTGAATGTCGGCCATGTGAGGAGTCAGAGAAATCGACGCGCGTGCATGACACGATGTATGAATGTTGAGGAAACGAGAGAAATATGTCAGGAAAGAAAAGTGTGGCAGTCCATTCTTTCTGCCTATCCCTTCGGGGAGACGGCGTGATGGTTAGTTAGTTATAATAACATTAAAGTGACCGCCGGTATGACATGGATGCGTTCTGTCCAGGATCGACAGACAAGGAAGCAGATGAAGGAGGTCTACGTCCAGGAGTGGACGGATAAAGGCTGATGATGATGATGATGAAAGCATATAAAACACGATGAATTTTGTATGAAGTAAGATGCTGTTTTTTTCAGTTTTGGATGTATTTTTCTCTACGTGTTTCGAAAAGCATTTGATACAATGCTCGCCATCGTCGGGGAACCTGACATGGTGCTACTAGAAGAATTCAAATTCCCTCGATATTAGAAGTGTAAGTATTCGATAGTTCTTGCAATACTTCTAATATACCCATAAACGTGAACAAGTTCAGAGGTTAATTTAATTTAGTGACGTCAATTCGTTTATAATTCAATTTAAAATCACGTCCAAGGTAAAGTGTGGTAAGATTAAAATGAAATAACAGAACGTTCTGTTAGATCGAAGCCCCGAGGAAGCTTGGTGTATCGGAAGTATGCAAATAGATTATTATTTTATTTATTTTTTATTATTTTATTTCATTATTTACAAATATGTTCATTTTATTTAATTAATGTTAGTAATTTAATATTAATTTAAGTTTTAATTTGTTTCTGTCAATTGTTAAAATAAATAAGGCGGTCGGAAAGGAGTGGAAGCGCATAGTAACGAAGATGTATGCAGTGGCTCTGACAACATAAACCGAAGTATTCTCGGAAACAATGGCCGTTTTGTCGCGCCATTGTTAACAGCCAATCATAACGCCATGACAACAGCAACTACCGAAGAGTGTACTGAAATTCTCAGAAACAGAAAACCGTTGAGAACGCTATCGGTAGTTACTTTGTGCCGCGGAGGTTATATAAGCTGGTCGTGTTTGGAATCGGCACTCACTTTGACACACGCACTCACTCGCTGCGGGTTGGGAGGCTTTAGCGCTCCTACCTACGTGAAAACCAGTCCTTGTAAGGGCTTTGAGCTACTGACACAACTCTCTTCGCTTCAACTCCTGCACCGATCGCCGCAATATAATAAAACTTGGTTTTATTACACACAAGTATCATCACGCCGTATTCTCCGCTTTCACTATCTACATTACATCTGGAGACGAGCAGCAGTCAGCGGCCTTAATAAAAATTAATAGTACGGGGGGAGCAATCTGTCCCGTACACTTGGGTACAAGCGAAACTGATAGTGGTGAAAAACAAAGTACAGCGTTTTATTTTAAATACAAATAATAAAAATAAAAAATTCAAAATGAATGACCTTACCTAACCTAAAATAATCACAAAGCGAATGCTTCATACGAAAAATTTATTTCATTGAGTTTTAATTTTTCATGCTGAATATTTTTTTATAAATGTGTCTATCTAGCTAACTGACCATTACGCCGTTTCTCCGATGGGTTGGATAATATAATGTACCGCCACACTGTTCTTCAATCACCTCAACGTTTATACATCGTGTCATGCACGCACGTCAATTTCTCCGACTCCTCACGTGACCGACATACAATATTCGATTTATTTGATTATGCCGCGTTTTCCTCGGTCTTTCTCTATTTCAAATACCGTTTACATCGTTAACATATACTTTTTTTTACCATTATTTATTCATTCATTCTTTCTATGTGTCCAAACCATCTTAATGAACCTTTCATTATTTTGTTCGTAACAGCACTGCATTCACTTATAATATTTTCATTCGACACTATCATACACAGATTTTCCGCATATTTGTCTAAAAGAAGTCACTTCTAGTGCATTTATTCTATTTTCTTCATTTTTTAGAAAGGAATGTACAGCGAAAGAAGGCATTATGAATACGATTATGAAAGGATCGCTGCATTGGTTCGGACATATGGAGCGCATGGGTGAAGAAAGAATGGTTAAAAAAGTATACGTTAACGATGTAAATGGAGTACGGAGTCGAGGTAGATGGAGGAAAACATGGCATGACCAAATTAATCAAATTTTAAAGGTTGATCATGTCAGAAGCCGGAAGAATCGACGTGCGTGTATGGTTCGCTGTATGAATGTGGAGGAAGCTAGAGAGGTATGTCAGGATAGAATAGTGTGGCGGTCCATTTTCTCTGCCTACCCCTGCGGAGAAATTGCGTGATGGTTTGTTGTTGTTTTTGCAAGTACGTGATTCACTTTCATACATCGGTACAAGAACACCATTACATATTTAAAAAAAATCTGTAACGGGGTTCATTGTCTTTTACCTCCATTTTTCAGATATCTCCTATTAAAGCTGCTGCTTGTTTCAAGATTCGAACTGAATAATTCATATTGTTTTTTGTTTCGAACGTATATTTGAAATTCAAAAAGATTTTTCTGGAAAAATATTCAATTCAAAAATAGAAAAACAAATCTTATTTGATCTGATGGAATCAACCTGGAATAATGAATAAAACAATAGGTTGATAAGGATTGTTGCTTACACATTTTTCTCATACATAGATCTGACAGAAAATGTTTTAGAAATGAGATTTCTAAAATTGAATCTTCATATAATGCACTCACATTATGGTTAGACATTTATAACTTATAGATATAAAATCCGGTGAAAGATTGGGGCTAACAATAAATGTAAGCAAAATCAAATGGATGACATTCGGACGGCTTGACTACAGTGGGTCAGTATTGCATTTGAACGGCCGTAACGTTGAAAGGGTGGAAAAATTTAAATACCTCGGCAGCATACTAACACAATCTCTTGACCCAGATGTAGAGATAAAATGCAGAATTGAGATATGAGCATTTAATAAAATGAAATCACTCTTCTGCAATGATAACATAAATTTGAAACTCCGCCAGAGAATGATAAAATGCTATGTGTGGTCTGTTTTATTGTATGGATGTGAAACGTGGACCTTAAAAGTCAACGCAATGAACATACTAGAAGCATTTGAAATGTGGCACTATCACCGAATGCTCAGGATTCTCTGGATAGACATGGTTACCAATACCGAAGTCCTGAAGCGAGCTAGAGTTGACAGGGAACAGTTAACAATTATCAAGGTTCGGAAGATTTCTTATCTGGGTCATGTATTGCGTGGGGTAAAGTACCACCTTGTCCAACTGTTATCGTTCGGTGGACTAGATCCAGAAGAAGATAGTGGAGGGACCATGTATCAGTTTATCAAGTTTATTTATTCACTCAAAACGATCTCCGAGGTAATCTTGTTCAGCAGACTAATTGCTCTTCCCATCGGCATTATTAGAGGCAGGTTGGTTCTTGCGGCCGGAAGAAAGAACTATCTATGCTGGCGCTGGCTATCGGAGATATCTGTCGGGAACAAAAATACCTACATTCTCCAGCACGGCTGAGTTTTCAAAATATCCCCTAATGTAGCCAGTATGGATAGTGACAGACTCTCATATATAGCCACTTATGAAATTCCCTCCGGACACCGTCCACCTGGAAGACCACCTAAGAGATGAAGGGATAGCTGGTCCTCATCCGAGGAGACATTATTATTGTACCACAGATCGAAAAATCTATTAAAAGAAGAAGAAGAGTAAAATTAAGCGTCAATAGTATCGCACGAGCATTACAAATTAAGTGTCTAGTCAGAGAGATAAAATGTGGCAGTTGATGTCAAAGTTTTACGATGATTAAGTTTACTCTGCCACTATACCGCCATCCCCCGTTACATTAGACATTCTCAAAGGGGGTGAAATTGCTTCTCACCCCCACCGTTGTCTCTGGTAGATTCCAGGAAGCGGTGGTTTATAAACGCAATGCAAAGGCTGAAAAATTATTGTCGAATAAAAATGTTTTTTAAATTGACTTGTTGAAATATCCCTACGTTAGGAAGTAAATATAAATTAAATTAAATTTTGGTTTCATTTAACTAACTAACTAACCATCACGCCGTCTCACCGAAGGGGTAAGCAGAAACAATGGACTGCCACACTTTTATTTCCTGACATATTTCTCTCGTTTCCTCAACATTCATACATCGTGTCATGCACGCGCGTCGATTTCTCTGACATAGCCGACATTCAATATTTGATTTATTTGTTTTCCTCGGTCTTCCTCTATTTCTGGTTCCTTTTACATCGTTAACATATATTTTTTTACCATTCTTTCTTCATTCATTCTTTCTATATGTCCAAACCATCTTAATGATCCTTTCATTATTTTGTTCATGACACCATCATTCGCACCGCATTCACTTATTATATTTTCATTCGACACTCTATCATACACAGAGTATCCACACATTAGCCTAAGAAATCTCATTTCTACTGCATTTCTACTGGTTTAATCTTCTTCTTCAGCCTGTATTGACCGTCCACTCCTGGACGTAGGCCTCCTCTTGCATTTTCCATTCTCTTCTATCCTGAGCGATCCGCATCCAGGCACTTCCCGCACTTCTCCGGACATCGTCGCGCCAACGCAATTGTGGGTGCCCAACTCCACGGTTTGCCATCCTTGGCCACCAGCACAGCAGTCGCCTTGTCCACTTTTAATCTGGATCGCCCCTTGAGGGTTGCGGCCATCTTGATAACATCGATCACCTTTGTTCTGACTCTTATGTCCTCATTTCTGAGTCTGTCCCGTAAACTGATACCCAACATGGCTCTCTCCATTGCTCTCTGAGTGACTCTTAGCTTGTTGGCACTTTTTTGTGACATTGTGACTGTCTCAATACCAAAGGTGAACACTGGCAGGACACAGGCATTGAACACTCTCCTTTTCAAGTTGATGGGTATTTTCGGATTTTTCAAAATGTGACCAAGATTTTTGAATGGTGCCCAGCTTAGTCCGACTCTTCTATTCAGGTCTGCTGTCTGGTTATCTCGCCCAAGCTGTATTTTGTGACCCAAATAAATGTATTCACAGACAGATTCAATGCAGGCATTGTCCAATACGATTTTTGCTGGTTGTGACGTCATCAACTTGGTTTTAGTGAGGTTCACCTGAATCTCCATAGATAAAAAGGCTCTAACTCGATTGAACAAAGACTAGAAAGATCGAAGTTCGCACATCACAACATTGTTTATTTACTTTAGAGTTTCATTGTATATTCAAATGTGTTTATCCAGTATTTTAAATTGTTTTTAAACATGAATTTACAGCACAAAGAGAACAAGAAACAAAGGAAAAATTTAATCATAGTTTTTACATTAAACCTAGTACAGGGAGTCTCAAAAGTTTTGTGTACCGTGTGAATGCAAAAAATCCGAGAGGTGCATGTTAATCAGTAACCTGGCTCTTTGGAATTCAGTCACTATGGAGGGTTTCTCATGCGAGAGTTTTACGAAAACGGTGATTAGGCGCTGTATCACGTATAAGATTCTGCAATATACGAGATTTTCGACACTTAAGGTAATAGTCCGCCATTTTGTTATTTATCTAGTTCATCGCGACATTCAGACAACGAGCACGAACTGCAAGCCCTGGTGTCTAGTATGTATGAGGTATGCAAGCGATACGATTTGATGATGAATGTGAATAAGTCCAAGGTAATGATTTTCGAAAAAGAAGGAAGCATGACAGTCTGCAACATTAGTGTAAACGGTGAAAATCTGGAACAAGTGGATGAATTTGTTTATTTAAGAAGTATGTTTACAAAGGATGGGAGGGTGGAGAAGGATATTGAAAGAAGGGTTGGGGCAGGCAACAGAATAAATGGTGCACTTAAAGTTATCATCGCAAACAAAAGCCTATCCAAAAAAGCCAAGATGGCAGTGCACAATGGTGTTCTTGTGCCGACCCTTATGTATGGAAGTGAAGCATGGAACTGGCAAAAGAAGGATGAAAGTAGAATAAATGCAGTAGAAATGAGATCGCTAAGACGAATGTGTGTAGCAAATCTGTATATGATAGAGTGACAAATGCAAGTATAAGAAGTGAATGTGGTGCGAATGAAAGTGTTTTGAACAAAATAAGGAAAGGGTCATTAAGATGGTTTGGACACATGGAAAGAATGAGTGAAGACAGAATGGTAAAGAAGGTATATGTAAATGGCGTGAACGGAGCTAGAAATAGAGGAAGACCGAGGAAAACGTGGCACGATCAAATCAATCAAATATTGAATGTCGGTCACGTGAGGAGTCGGAGAAATCGACGTGCGTGCATGACAAGATGTATGAATGTAGAGGAAGCGAGAGAAGTATGTCAGGACAAAACAGTGTGGCGTTCCATTCTTTCTGCCTACCCCTCCGGGGAGACGGCGTGATGGTTAGTTAGTTTTATCTAGTTCATGGATAAATAACAAAATGGCGGACTTTGAAAAATAGAGTCAGCAAAGTAGGGGTTGTAAAATAAAAAGTTAGGGGTGAAATTTAACTTCTGTAGTTCCGACCAGAATGCCATGTATTTACGAGTAGATTAAGAATTTTCAAGAATTTTTGATTTCAGATAACATCAAGAGCCAAATTCACCGGGGCCACCCACGCGCTTTTTTTTCGAGGTGCCAACTTCGATCAATAATAATAATTATAATACGCTATAAATTTTTTATTTTTTTTTCTGTATCTTTAATATGTAAATAAAAACGCCCTCCAAAAAAGACATGAAAATCGGCTTAAGTTGCCAGATTTAAATGATGCGCCTATAATAATAATAATAATAATAAATAAGCTAATTTGAATAGCGCCGTTTTCGTGAATAGCTCACCTCAAGGGCGCTTTGACAATGTTTTTAGGCATACCTCTTATTTGAAAATCTGTCAAAAATTTTGAAGACACCGGTAAAACACTGGAAAAAACAAAATTCGGGCGACCAAGATCGCCAAGAACAGTAGAAAACGACAGATTGATGAAGACATCAATCTGTCGATTATCAATCGGCCGAGCCGTCATAAGAAATTTTACAGTTCGACTAAATGAGTGCCACGAACGCGAGGGTTTACATTTGGACGATATTATTTTTAGGAAATAAATTCCCAAATGGCATCTTTTTTTTTTAAATCGATCCACTAAATATAAACATTCTTTTGAGACACATTGCATATTAGACATATAATTGTAAATAAACATACTCGTATATACGATGATATCATTAGGAACAAAAATTCATTACTAAATTAATTCGATACAGGCGAGTCTATATTCCGGAGATTTAAGGCTGTGGTATTTAAATAAAATAAAGCGTATGCCCATTTTCTTTATGACTGAAATGGGTACAAGGGTTTCAAAATCGTAAATATAAAAAAAAAACTAACTAACTAACGCAGTTTCGCCGGAGGGGTACACAGAGAAGATGGACCGCCATAACGTTCTGTCTTGACATACCTCTCTAGATTCCTCCACATTCATACATCGTAAGATGCACTTCGTAAATTTTTTCGACTTCGAATGTGGCCGCCATTCAGTATTTGATTAATTTGGTAATGCCATGCTTTTCTTTGTTTTTTTCGGCTACTCTTACCACTCACACTGCTTGTATACAACATTTTAACCATTTTTCTCTCGCCGATTCTTTCCATGTGTCCAAAATATCTCAGGGATATCACTAACTAACTAACTAACTACCCATCACGCCGTCTCCTCGAAAGGGTAGGCAGAAAGAATGGCCTGCCACACTTTTCTTTCCTGAAATATTTCTCTGGATTCCTCGACGCTCATACATCGAGTCATGCACGCGCGTCGATTTCTCTGACTCCTCACATGGCCGACATTTAATATTTGATTTATTTGATCGTGCCACGTTTTCCCCGGTCTTCCTCTATTTCTAGTTCCATTTACATCGATAACAAACAGGGATGTAACAATTCTTATTATAATATTATATTATCTTGTGACAGCTATTTCCCGGTTTGTTTTTGTTGTTCGTAACACCTGATGATGCCAACATCGGTTGGGGAAACAGCTGTCGCGACA
>JAHDVF020001594.1:17500-176385 GCA_022606425.2 Lepidostoma basale | reverse complement strand
ACAAAATAATGAAAGGAACATTAAGATGTTTTGAACTAATGGACAGAACAAATAAAGAAAGATTGGTAAAAAAGGATATTTTAACGATGTAAATGAAACTAGAAATAGAAGAAGACCGAGGAAAACGTGGCACGATCGAATCGATCAAATATTAAATGCCGACCACGTGTGGAGTCGAATAAATAGTTGTCCGTACCGATACGAATGGTGAGGAATCGAGAGAAGTTTGTCAGAAAAGAACAGTGTGGCGGTCCATCTCTACTGTCTCCTCCCTCGTAGAGACGAAGATTCCCCGTAAGTTTTCGTCTCCGTTATGATAACGATATAAATAAATAACCTAAATATGTAATTAAGATAAATTTATTTCATTTAAATTAATACTAATAATTTCTACATAGTAAAAAGGTTGATTGGACAAAACTATATTTAGAAAAAAAATCGTCAACGAATGGAAAAGTGACCGTTTACAATGGAGTTTTAATACTAACCCTGATGTATGGAAGTATGGAATTGGCAGAAGAAGGATGCGAGCTGAATAAATGTGGCAGAGATGAGATCCATTAGACGTATGTGTGGCAAAACGATGACAGCCATTTCAAATGGTTGATATGCAGAACGGAAGAAAGTATTATGATCAAAATTATGATAGCATCACTGGGTTGGTTTGGACATATGGAAAGCATGGGTTTCATATGATTATTCAAGAAACAAACTGCAAATTCGTTTAAAACATATTGTAAATTAATTGTATATGTAAAAATGTTTGGACGTAAAATTTGATTGGACATAATGTCAAGTTTAATGTCAATAAGCGAGGAATCTTTTTTTTAAACATTAATTTCACTTATTTCAGAATCGTTCAAGGTCTCTTGACACGACCTACAAGCCTCAATGTTTTTCTGACAAAAAATATACAGGTAATAAACACATCAGTAATTAATTTTAATCACTGTTAGTGAAATCCGGGAGTCGAGCATAATGTTCCGATGATTAGAAAATACTTATGCACCGTACAAGTACACGTTGAAAGGAATGCGTTTAAGAAATTTGGATAAAATGATTGATTTCGATACCATTTTTTGGTTATTTTTTTATTAATTGTTGAGGTTTTTGTTTTGTAAAACTCCATTATAATTATTATAATAATAAACGTGAATGTTTAATGGTTTTACTTTGTTTTTTATTCATATAATCTCTTATACAAATTTGTAACTGATATTTGTATAAGAGATTAAATGAATAAAAAACAAAGTAAAACCATTAAACATTCACGTTTATTATTATAATAATGGTTATTTTTTTATTTGTTTAATTGAAACACTGTTATAATATCACAATTGATTTAATTTATATGAAATTGTTACGACAGCTGTTTTGCTAAACAATTTTAGCATTATCAGTTCAACTCAGTTGATAGTAACACAAATTTCTGGTAAACCGTACGCATGGCGATACATTTTTTTTCAGGAAATATTATTTAACATATAAAGTATTCATTGGAAATATTGTTTACTAATTTCAACCATACAACTCCAAAAGAGTTTTAGCGTTCTTAATGATGTTATTGTTATTAATTAATATATGACCGAGCCATAGAGGGCTCCCTCCGCTTATCCGAAGCTGTTATAGGGGCAGCCGCACCTATCGTCAGCTTCACTCGTGCACTCCCTAGGCCCGTCCCCCGTCCATGCGGGACTTACGTTAAAAAAAATAATATATGTATATTTGCAACCAAGGGGGACCCAGACCACATTTAAGCAAGGCTACTCTCCCTCGATGTCCCGCCGTACACACATAGCAATACAACAGCAAAAGATAATACACAATTTATACATAAATAACATGTGTTAGAGAAAGAATAAAAAGGAAATAATGCACAGTAGGAGGGAGGAGACAACATGCAGGATGAGAGAAATCTTCTTCTTAAAGTGCCCTGTCAGGTCCCCCCGACGTTGGCGATCACTCTGGTAAACTCTTCCCTATCCTGTGTTGTCCGGAATAGCTCTTCTACAGTTCCGATTCCCGTCCATTCAAGAGATCTGCCTTCTCCCTGCCCCCCTGCGGCCCTCTATTTTTCCCTTCAAAATTAGATGCAGCATGAGAGAAATAAGGAAACTTATTTAATATGCGGAATAGGGAAGGTAACATAGGAAGTTTATACACTAATTGATGTTATTGTTATGAAACCAAGCTCCCCGATCATTCGCTTTTTGGTACCCGCAGCTTAGTTAAATCAGCTAAAATATTATCTATTACACGTAGTTCAAGCCTTCCGGGAGTTCGTACTCCGTCAGATTTTGACTTGTTTATTTTTTGAATAATTTGGAAATATTAAACCATGATTTTCTGTAATGATATCCAATTTCATGTGTTTATTTTTAGTGGGTGTACTCACATCCCGCGCACCTTATTTTGTAATAATAATAAAGGAACCAAACGAGTATTAATTTTCGAGTGCTGTTCAGCATATCTATTAGCTAACTCGAGTTTTCTCAACCTTCGGCACGTATTATATTAATAATTCGAGTGAATTCATTTATCTAATCACGGTAGCCGGGTTATATTAACGATTTTTTATGCATGATAAATTGACTATTGAGAACATTCTCCAATAAAGTAAGCGCGGTCCTTTGACATTCTCCATGATTTGATATGGATGTAAAAAAATACTGGAGAGAGTTTCAATTATCCATTAAAGTTTCCCATTATTTATTGAAATTTGTATTTTTTTACATTATAAAATAATTTTAGCGTTGATCGCTGATCATAGGTCATTTATTGTATGTGGTGTGTTGGCTAGATTTAATATACATTTATAATAAGCGATCAAATGCTTGTGAGAGCAAATAAGATTTTTACATTATTTTGATTATTTATAAAAATGTTTTTTTTGTTCCAAATTGTTTATTTTAAATGTCAATACGATAGTTAATTTATTAGTTTAATAATTGTTTAATATAATCATTTTAATGCGGAACTAAGATGGATCAGAAGATAAAACATTCAACACTGTTTTTTTCCACTTTTGTGTTTATTTTTCTCGTCATGTTTTAAGTCATAACTTCACAGTTATTATCGTTTCTCCAAAGTCGAAAAGTAAACTAAAAATGAATAAGTATTAATTTGTAAAAAAACCGTAACGGAATTCCATCGCCTTAAGTTTATAAAAAAATGTAATAACTTCATAACGTGCTACTGATTCCTAGTTAAACCGATCGATTACAAAATTGATTCATAAAATAACAAAAACAACAAACCATAAACACAAAGGTAGGCAGAGAGTTTGGACCGCCACATTACTCAAACCTGACACACCTCTCTAGCTTACTCCACATTCATACAGCGAGTCATACACGCACGTCGTCATGGCCGACCTTTAAAATTAGATTGATTTTTTTTCTCGGTCTTCCTCGACTCCGTACTCCATTCACATGCTTAACGTATACTTTCTTAACCATTATTTCTCTATCTGTGCGTTCCATGTGACCAAACCAACGCAGTGATCCTTTAATAAATATGTTCATATTACTTTCTTCCGCTCTACATTCCTTCCTAATATCGGCATTTGAAACTCTGTCGTACATCGTTTTACTGCACATGCGTCTAAGGGATCTCATTTCTACCTAATTTATTCATGTTTTCCTCGGACTTCCTCTACTCGGTACTCCATTCACATCGTCAAAGTATTTTAATTTTTTTTTATGTATACAACAGGTCGTTTGAACCCAATTACTGTATACAATTTGTTTTTTAGCTTTTATATTGATTCTCGTGACATGTGATAGGTAGCCAATCTATCGCCATTTAATTGCCACGTGAATTCTACACCAGGCCAAAGACAGTGTGACAATCACACTGCCATCGCCGGGAATCGAACCCGGGACCTTCGGTATGGAAGTCAGAGCTCTTACCACTCAGCCACGAAGGTCGTCATCCATGCAGACAAATGAATAAAATAACATTTAATCATCGAGTAGCCTTATTTATATAATTTTTGCAATTCATTTATCCAAATCTGTGAAAGGAACAGTGTTTGATTGAAAAAATCTTATCTCAAATAAGCATCTAGCTTCTATTTTTTACGTTAATTTTCCATTTGATGTGCCATTATATTATATATATTGTACGTGGCCTTTGACCGCGTAAAATGATAAATTTGTTGTCTAACCTTCATTACCATTGAATACTTATATTTGGTAAGGCTCTCATTCAAAGAAAATATCATTAAAAATAACTTATCGACAGATTCCATGGTCAAGTGATATTATTTTCATTAAACTCACAAGAATAAATTTAAAAATTAAAATAGAAGCTTATGATACTCGTTGATACACCATCATAAGAAGAAACCAGTGAAATCTTTTGATTTAGATTTTTGTCTCAAAAAATAACATAGGTATCCTAAATATGAAGGTGTAAAGCCTTCGAAACATGACAATAAAAATATACTCAAAACCTACGAAACATGGCAATAAAAATATCCAAAATATTTATTTTTACAAAATAAGTTTTACTCTTTTATCATCGAATGAACTGTATAAATTGAGTTTATAGCTTTCTCCTAATGACGAAGATGTGAAACCATCGAAACGTGTTGAGAAAAATGATTGAAAAAAATAGTCGTTATGGAATTAACTGACAAAAACACTGTGTTAGAGCCTTAATATGATCAAAAAATCATAAATATTTATTACAAGACCGAGGAAAATATGGCATGATTAAACAAATCAAATATTGAATGTCGGCCACGTGAGGAGTCGGAGAAATTGACGCGCGTGAATATGAATGTTGAGGAAAAGAGACGTCCATTATTTATGTCTACCTCTTCGTGGAGACGGCGTGATGGTTATTAACTTAATTCCAGAAGGAAAATTGAATCAAATTAATCTTCTTTTTCTTTTTAATATGTTGTCATATTATGAAATACAATAATATGTTATGGGTAAAAAAGTTAAACCTATTTTACTCCAATTACATTAGCCTGAAATATGTGCAATCTAAGGAAACTAAGAAGTTGAAAATTATTGTAAATTCTGTGCGGGAAACTTAGAGGGGCGGCTATTGATTTTTCCAATATATTGTCTTGCATCATTAAAAAATGTTAAATTATCAAGGAAAATCATGCATCGTGAATTGAACTCCTCGCAATCTTCAACAAAAATCTTTTAGTTGTAACCTATCAGTTTATTACAGAATTGTTTTTTTTTTGCATTTGATGGATTATCATGTTAACATAATAAATGAATATACACGCATGTATTAATATACGAGTATCTACGCATAGAAGGTAAACAGCGTTTCGACTACTCTATGATAAAATTCATCTATCATTCCATCGTTTAGGGGTATCCCTGGTGCATTCGTTCCATTTGGTATTCCATGCAGAAACTTGACATATGGAATTCTTTTCTTATTTATTCTCTGAACATGTTGGTATCAGTACCATCGACGTTGTCGTTCCCATTTGACTGTGGTGTTCCTCAGACGATCACATTAGCTTTTAGATAAACACTATACGTTAGAAAAAAAATGATGTTTTTGAACTACTTCCACTTTTGTCTTTATAATAAAATGGTGTTTTTAAACAACTTTCACTTTTGTATTTATTTAGACAGCGACCGGTTTCGCCAGGCTCGCAGGCATCGACCACCAGTCTGTGGATGCCAATGATCCTGGTGAAAACGGGCGCTGTCGAAATAAATACAAAAGTGAAAGTGGTTTAAAAACACCGTTTTATTTAAGTATTTGTTTGTCTTTTTCTTTATTTTTAATTTTATAATATACTTTGTTTATACAACACTTTTAAAATTACATATCTGACATGTTTCGGACAACCAGTCCTTCTCTAGTGGTACATACTATAAAGTTACATATTTAAAATATTATAAAATTGTTTACAAATATGATCAATTTTGACAAAAGTGATAAAGATTTAATTTGAAATATGCTTGATACGTAATTTTAATAGTGATGTATGTACAAAGTATATTTAAAAAAAAATGAAAAGAAAAAGACAAATAAAACATCTACGAGTACAACACAAAGTTTGGCGACATAGAAGAAATTTAATTATTATTTTAATTGAATCCATAAAGAGAGTTCAGTAAAATCAATTGACTATTCGTTAATATTGTGAAATTACATAATATAATTTTTTTGGAAATTAAAAGTCCATTGTTTTGGCCGAAACACTATGATATTTTAACATTTCATAACTGTTAATTCAAAAATGTAGTTTTATAGCACAATTGTATTTATTTTAGTTCACGACACCTGTTTCATCAACCAATGTTGACATCATCAGGTGTTACAAATATATATATCAAATGTCAAATTTTCACAATTTTTTTAATCTTTGTGTATTTGTTCCTAAGTAAAATTATATTAAAATTATATTAAAAAAAAAAGACAAATAAAACATCTACGAGTACAACACAAAGTATGGCGAACACAGAAGAAATTTAATTATTATTTAAATTGAACCCATAAAGAAAGTTCAGTAAAATCAATTGACTATTCGTTAATAATGTGAAATTACATTATCATGAAAGCTGTTGTAAACATGTTTTAACAAGTTCAGAGAATAAATAAGAAAATAATTCCATATGTACATGTTTCTGCATGGAATACCAAATGGACCAACGCCACAGCCAAATGGTAACGACAACGTCGATGGTACTGGTACCAACATGTTCAGAGAATAAATAAAAAAAGAATTCCATGTGTACATGTTTCTGCATGGAATACCAAATGGACCAACGCCACAGCCAAATGGTAACGACAACGTCGATGGTACTGGTACCAACATGTTCAGAGAATAAATAAAAAAAGAATTCCATGTGTACATGTTTCTGCATGGAATACCAAATGGACCGAGTGCACCAGGGATACCCCTAAACGATGGAATGATTGCTGTCGTAAAGTAAAATAAATACAATTGTTATATAAAACAAAGTTTTTGAATTAACAGTTATAAATAAAAAGTTGTTACTTTTGAGCAAACGTGGAAAAACGTCGCCTTATTTCATGAAATGTTCACAGAGGTTACCGTTGTTTACCCGAAGTATGAACACGTGTACGTACGTGTCCACATACTATGTAGGTACATTCCATTTATTTTATCTTCTGATCCATCTTAGTTCCGCATTAAAATGATTATCTAACCTTACACCTTAATTTTAATTGTGAATGTTCCGATGCAATGTCTTCGGGTTACACTTAAAGCTAGTCATAGAAAAAAAAAGTTAAAAGGTCGCCTATGTATAGGCTCTAAGTTGTTGCATAACCTTTTGCATAATTGTAAGATAAATGAACCCATAATCTTATAAAGTAATTTTATCGCGATGTTAACTAAAATTCATCTACACAAAAACAAACATAATCTTATGTATACATAATCCTTTTTGTGTTGATATATTGAAGTGAGGTTTGTATTAGGTATACCTGGCTAAATAGCGACAAAATGATGACCAAATGACAGCAACGAATGGTTGAGGGCAGAAACTACATAATTTAGCCTATGAGGACCTGGTGATCAGAGACGTGCTTTGTGGCAGTTACATAGAGATTAAAATATTGGATGGAGACTGAGTGGAGTGAACGAGTTCATTGCAATCAAATCCCGGATTGTAATTACGAAGAAATGGGCAAGAAATATAATAAATGGTGTGAGATTCAAAATGCGTTATTTTCCTCGGTCTCCCTCTATTTCTGGTTCCATTTAAATCGTTAACATATATTTTTTTACCATTCTTTATTCATTCATTCTTTCCATATGTCCAAACCTTCTTAATGATCCTTTCATTATATTGTTCATAACACCATCATTCGGACCGCACTCATTCGACACTCTATCACACACAGAGTATCCACACATTCGTCTAAGACATCTCATTTCTACTGCATTTATTCTACTTTCATCCTTCTTTTGCCAGTTCCATGCTTCGCTTCCATACATAAGGGTCGGTAGAAGAACATCATTGAGGAGTCAGAGAAATCGTCGCGGGCGCATGACACGATGTATGAATGTTGATGAAGCGAGAGAAATATGTCAGGAAAGAAAATTGTGGCAGTCCATTCTTTCTGCGTACTCCATCGGGAAGACGGCGTGATGGTCAGTTAGTTAGTTAGCTGCATTTTAATATTTTATAATAATTTGAATTTTTTTTATCTAAAAAACGTCTTGACATACATTTAGTAACCATGCATTTGATGTTATCAAGATGAAATAATATCATTATTCCGAAAGATAATGGTTCTTTTTGACCCCCTGGCAGTATAGAATAATGACGGAGTTAAAAACACAATAATGGCATGTAATTATATACGGTATTAAATTAAATAAGGTAATTTTAAAATTATGTGTACAAAAAATTAACGACACCAGCACGAATGTCTTTGCGAATCTTTTTTGTAAAAAGTAAGTAATACGATTGTTTTTTGCTTAGTTTTATGAAGTGCGCGAATGTAAGATATTGCAAACGAGTGAAAGTGATACAAAACAAAACGGAATTTTTTAAATATTAACTAACCATCACGGCGTTTCTTAGTAGAATTAATCAGAATGTTTTTTTTTATATCGGTATTCCTTACTCTGCATATATTGTCTACATATTATTATTATTATTACTTTTTGGTGAAAAAACTCCTTACATCATTACAGCCAGTGGCGGTACTCCCACAGAAGCCCAAAGCCTGGCTTGCGTAAGAAATTTTGAATCAGACCTCCCAAATCTAAATAATCATACCTTCGCATAAACCAACAACCCACCAAATCACATTTCAACAATGTTCCCATCAGACGTAAGAGGAATAGCCACAAGAGCTGAACCTTTGTAAGCCAGAAGAGGTTTTGATTAAAAAAAAATTACGCAAGCCAGGCTCCTTGGCTGCTATGGGAGTAATAATAATAATAATAATAATATGCTAACTTTTAAAGCGCCGTTTTTGTGATGTAATCACCTCAAGGCCGCATTAAGACGTGTTTTAAATCTAAAAATCTAAATGTGACCGCTTAAAAAGCGATCGGTTTAAAAGTATAGTAGAACAAAGTATAAATGTTTAACTTGGGTATGAAATATGAAAAAGATCGGTTTTCAATTTAGATCTGAAATCTGTCGGATCATTTATGCATCTAAGGTGTGAAGGGAGATTGTTCCAAGCTGATGGACCGGCTACGATCCCCGAAATTTGTACTGGGGCAACGCTTTGGCTCAACTAATCTTCCTATTGCTGAGGAGTTCGCCGAGCGAAGTGTGGATTTCCTTGAATTTAAGCTGTCCGTTATACAGAGTTCAGATATATAACTTGGTGCCATTCCATGTAGCGTTTTGAAGACTGTCCAGCAGAGTTTATACTGGATTCTTTCTGGACTTTTAAGCCAGTGAAGTTCTTTGAGATGTTGTGTTATATGAGACTTTTTTGGAATGTCTTTAATGAGCCTTGCTGCTGCATTGAACGCAGATTGAAGTTTGTTTATTTGTTGTTTTGGAATGTTTGCATAAATTCCATTACAATAATCAAGTCGTGACACAACGAAGGAATTTACAAGAGTTTTGAAAGTGTCATGGGGAATACTCCTTTTGACGGATTTTAATTGTCTTAGGTGGAAGAAACTAGCGCTGATCGTGTTATTAATTTGGGATTTTAGAGACAGATTTGCGTCAAGATAAACACCAAGAAGCTTTGTGGAGTTTTTGGGAACGATTTCGTTGTCAGCTGTTGAAATTGAGGAATGATCGATAAGATGTTGACGCTTTGCGGAAGAAGTCCAGAGAAATTCCGTTTTGGATGGATTTAGTTTTAGTTTGTTTGATGCCATCCATCTGGATATGGCATCAATGCAGTTGACAGTTCTTGACGTAAGATTTTGGTGTCATCAGGGTTGCAGAAAAAATAAAGTTGCTGATCATCAGCATAGCAATGTGAGAGGAGGCCAAAGGATTCTATTATTTTGGCAACGTCTCAAACAGAGCCTTGTGGCACACCAGATTGGATATTAGTACCGGCACTGATTACAGCGCGAGCTAAATCGATTTAAAGGGTGAAACAAAAGAATATCAAAGGAAAATTACATAGAACCTTATGAATAGGAATATGCTAGTTATTTCCTTGCTACATTTATCGTAAGGGTATTCACGAATTCGCCATAGTTGAATCCAAAGAGGTCTATCTCTTTTGCAACCTCATTTAAAAGACGAATCGCTTTCAATACGGGAGAACTTCGAAGGGCATCTGTGCGGCAATTTGGGACATAAAATAATATATGCTCCCTTGCTCTATGCGGAACGTATATATTTAGTTCTCTCAGTATTCCTGGATTGTAAATACCTCCGAATAATAGTTTAAAAAAATGCTTACCCAGAAAGATCATTCGACGAGTCTCAAGAGTGTTGAAATCCAACATTCCTGAGAGAAATAGTGAGGGGTACCAAAAAGGATAATAGTTAACTTCCTGCGGTATAAATATCTTATAAATCGTTTCTGGATCCTTTCTAGTTCCAAGATGACTGTACTTTCTCTGGGGTCCTAAATGATAGAGCAGTACTCCAAGTTCCTACCTATCAAATTCTTCAAAATAAACGATGAAATATTAAATGTCGGCCACGTGGGGAGTCGAAAAAATCGACTTGCGTGCATGATAAGGCGTTCGAATGTTGAGAAATATAGAGATATGTCTAGATAAAACAGTGAATCTGTTTATTTTCTTCGCCTAACTCCGTGGAAAAGCATAGAAATAAAATATATACTAATATAAATTTCATTAGCTTTAATCTATGGCCCTTGATATATGCATTTTTAATTTATTTATTCATACAATGTTTTATTCTGTTTTTCGTGATTTTGTTCGTTCATTCTTTATATCCTTTCATAGTGACTCACTCTTTTGTCTAGCGTTATCATAAACTATAAGAGTTTGCCATGTAATGTTTTACTCGAAAATTCGTACAATAAATCAAATTTCGTCTGTCTTTACTCAATTTTCTCTTTAATCAATTATTTTTTTAATTCCACACTTAAACATAAGGGTCAGTAAAATACTATTATTTAATACTGACATTGGAGCTGTTGATTTTCTTTTTAATTGTTCACTCAGTTTTAGTAATTTAATGAAATAAGTAAGAGAGTGAGTAGGTTTTTACTGTTGATAGAGATATGTTGTTTTGGACTTTGGGTATAACTGTGTATCCTGGTATCCTATTCGATTGAAATTTCGAAAATTGTTGCAGTCTTTTCAGTCGAGTCTTTATAATGTATAATATACTATCATAAAGATGGAAACTTACGTGTATATATCCTGGAATCTCAAAGTACGCAATTAAAACTAATTAACTAAGTTACCATCACCCCGTTTCCCCACAGAGGTAGGCAAGGAGGATATACCGCCATACTTTTCTATTCTACATTTATACATCGTGACATGCACGCTTGTCGATTGTTCCTACTTCGATACTATTTCTACTTCATGGCCGCCTTTAAGTCTTCCTTCGCCTTTTTCCATTCATACTAATTGTATATTTTTTAATCATTCTTCCCTCATCCATTCGTACCATACGTCCAAACCATCTTAGTGTCCTTTTCTTAATTTTATTTAGGACGCATTCATCCGTCTTACATGCCTTTATTACTTCATCATTAGGTATTCTATCATTTATTGTTTTTAACCAAGTATATTTCTATGGCATTTATTTCACTAAATAACGTTTTAAATAATCAATTTCGGCAAGAAGTGTTTATAAAAATGAAGCCATGTAAACTTCGCAGAAAATTTTCTATTACGTTTAAGAATCCTTAGGTGTTATTCGCGTTAATTATTTGCCATGAATGCGGTCTGTGAAGGGGTGTCCAACAACGTGGTGTGGCGATTGGAAGCCGTGTAAATGAGGCTGTATTGAAATTGAATTGTGGAAAGAACTCCTGTCGGAGAAAAACGGACTGAATGACCGGTTAGTGATATTGAGGTTTGAAAATGACTTCCACTTTACGCCTTTATTTTGACAGCGACCGGTTTCGCCAGGCTAGCTGACACCGACATATTAGACCAATAAAAATCATTATTATTTAAAATGAACCTTTATTGATTATCTTTTTAATGATATATGTAGTTTACACTTGGAATGATCGGGGATCTAAATAATTAAAAGATAAATTGATCGAAGGCTGTCTTCATTATTGGGAGAGCGATATAAATTATACTTAGGAAATTAAAAACCACTTTGTTTAATCCACTTAATATTAAAAAGATATTGAAAAACACAACATGTTACGGAGGATACCTCCGTCGTTAGGTCTAAAAATATAATAAAAACTAAACAAAGAAAGACTAATATAAAACTTATTGAAAGTTAAGGCATTAACACTGTGGAATTCCATAGTAATATACTTTGGGAATTAAACACTTTTTTTAAAACCACTTTTTAAGTAAAAATATTGAAATACAAGACATGTTTCAGAGGATACCTCAATCTTCAGGTGTAAAAATATAACAAAAACTAAACAATGAAAGATTAATAAAAACGCATTTAAAATTCGATACAATAATTCAAATTTAAAATTAAATTCTCCTTAAATAGTTTGTCTACATTTAATCTCCCAAGCTCCCATCAAATGCAAATTAATCATTTATTGATTTCTATATAAATTATGTCTTTTCAAATGCATGTTTTTTTAAATTCCAATTTTTTCCAAATTATATTGTCATCATGTATTATTATTTAATATTATTTATTAGTTCTTACTGTCATAAAAATAATTATTAGTACTTATAACAAATATCCTAGGATAATTTTTAAATTTGAATTATTGTATCGAATTTTAAATGCGATTTTTATTAGTCTTTCCTTGTTTAATTTTTATTATATTTCTACACCTGAAGATGGAAATATCCTCCGAAACATGTGTATATTAATATTTTTTTAATAATTAGTGGATTAAACAAAGTTATTTTAAAACGTGAGACCGTGAAACCTCAATATTTACTAAAAATTCTGTTTTTATTCAAAAACAAATCGTCGTTAAGAAGTAACATATTGTCAGCATCTTCCGTTTTAAAAAAATATATTATATATTGAAGTTCACGTGTACAGTAAAGTAATAAATCTATTTGGATTGGATAATTTTCAGAATACATGGGATGAATTTTTTACGTTTGTATTGTGATTTACATCATTGACCAATGGAACCCATCAGATCGACAATTGTTGTTTATTGGGTAATGTAAAATTATGACTTTATAGATTGAGTAAATCTGTAAATAAAGTCAACATAATCCAAACTCAATATGCCGATTCTATTGTGATTTACATCGTTTGTATTGTGATTTACATCATTGACCAATGGAACCCATCAGATCGACAATTGTTGTTTATTGGGTAATGTAAAATTATGACTTTATAGATTGAGTAAATCTGTAAATAAAGTCAACATAATCCAAACTCAATATGCCGATTCTAAAAGTCAATAAGAGTTCCCGTCTCTGGTATGCTGACAGAACTATTTCTGTCAAGATTGCAATGCCACAGTACTTATCGTGAATATATTTTTATACTACTTAAGGTTAACCAACAATCCAAAATTGTGTAATCGAAGATGATTCAGTCATGCGTGATCTGAAGGACAAACAGGAAAAAAACGTTTTTGATTTGCGGTATAGTAAACTTGACTAAAAACCAGTTGGAACATATGATAATATTGTGTGTGTAGTCATCGTATTTGTGTTAGGTTTATCCAATTCAGTAAAGCGTGTATTGGCGATCAGCTCTGCGGTAATGGGCTGTGGATCGGTCATTAGTTGTAACAATCACAACACCTGATGGACCAAACGTAGCCATAAAGAGGCTTATTACCCGAGAGAAATCTTTATTCGATATGAATCGAAAGTGTTTTCGGTTCAATGTGTAATGTATAAAAAATGCGATGTTCCAACGCATTCAACAATCTGTGGTAAATTACTGGACAAGCGGACAGTAGCGGATTGTGGAGATTTTAACATGAACACGATTATCAAAACCCGCCAATATAAATAACACATTAATAATAGATTTTCATGTATACTTTCATCTTCTTCTTCTTTGCTAGCCTTCTTCCCTCTACTGCTGGATATATGCCTCTTCCAATTTCCTCCTCTCGTCTCTATCCTGCCCCCTTTGTATTCAAGATTTTCCAACCCTTTTGACAATATCCCAAGTAACATTTAATTAAATTTATTTTAATAAAATTTATATTTTGAGGTCCATTTATTTAATATGCTAAAAATGAAACGATTTAAATGACTTAATAATCCATTTACTGATATTATTGGGTAAAATAGAGGGCTGGCTGCGGAACATACAAGAATGTACAGAAATGACCAGAGTCCAGCACCTGTTCCAAGTGGCGCAGGACAGAGATGCCTTTGCTGCAGTGCTCGTCAACGTTTAACGAGCACTGCACGACCTGACACGGCACCGGAAGAAGAAGACTAATCCATTTAATTATCACAACCCGCCACTGGAGCGCGTAAGCCTTGAGAAATACGTAAGTGTTGACGAATTGCTAGAAAGTCTCATTGAATTTTTCCTAACCAAGTATTGAGAGTTATCAGCATTATTTGTCATAGAATACCCACATTATCGCCGCTCAAGCACGCAATGTTTATCTTGTTATCGAAAAAATCTTCATTCATTGTCTAGTGGATAGAGATTTAGTGTCAATAATCGCTTGAGAAATTTCAGGAAATATGTGACCTTGTATTATTAAAACAATCGTGCATCTGAGAACGTTGCTTGACACTTCTCGTAATTTAAAAAAAAATATTGAATTTCCGCGGTTCAAGCACTCTTCGTGTACTGGGATGCATTTAATTGACTTTGCTTAGAATAATTTTATGACACTTTAAGTAATTCGTTTCGTATACCGAAAATCTTCACGCGTCAATAAATATCACGAATGTGATACGGTGAACGGTCTGAAACCTTCGAAACATGTCGTGTCATCAAGGTTGTTCCTCCTGTGAGGTGATTTTCCATCTTTTAGGAGGTCTTCCACGTGGACGAGTCCCATGAGGCTGATTATATGCAATATATTGGAGTCTGGTGGTGTCCATTATTTAGACATGACCGTACTAGTGCGTCCTTCGCTACCTACTTCATCTTATAATATCCTCAGCAGTATCTCTCTTATTATGGTGCTCCTCACGCTATCTCTAAGTATTTTGTCTGCTATCATTGTCTTCATCTCGGAGGTCATCTAAACATTTTTTTCGTGACTGTGTCTGCCCTTGCTGCAACGCCATGTGTTATTATTGGTATTATACATGCTTTATAAATTCTAACCTTACACATAACGGCCATGTCTTTGTTTTTCTACATTTCTGCACCAGAGATTGCATCTGCCTTGTTGAATTGGACATGTATTTTATCAATTCCTGCAACCCGGTTTATACAAATAACCTAGTACCTAGATATATCTAGATAACTGAAGGTTCTGACCTGATAAGCGAACAAAGAAATCCTAAATTCAAAACCATACGTAGTACGAGTATTAACAAATATTTTGATTATTATCTCTTCAAACACAATCAATAAATTATCATTAAATTGCATAAAAATGGTATCAAATCCGCTTATAAACGCAATGACTTCAATATATGTAGGAATATTTACATTATTTTTTAATAAATATAACTACGCTTCATATTTTTACAACACTTCGGTTGTGACCGAACCTTTCTCGGTGAGAAAATTAAAAAAATATGTTGGGTCTTAAGCGAAACGTGTTTGTAAAAGTGTATCAAAGGTCTCCCGTGGGGCGAAAAGAGAAGGATAGAGTGCCGCATCGGTTAAAGTGTGACAGTCCATTATTTCTGCCTACCCTTTCGGGGAGACGGCGTGATGGTTAGTTAGTTAGTTAGTTAGTATCAAAGGTTTGTAAAAATATGAAGTGTAGTAATTCATACAAATGAAAACGTCAGTTTTCTAGAAGTTTTATTATATTTTATGGGAATGACATGTTTCTTCTTCTATGGCATTAGCAAATGACATTTGATAATGCCTTAGAATAGCGAAACATGTCATTCCCATAAAATATAATAAAACTTCTAGAAAACTGACGTTTTCATTCGTATTCATTATTTAATATGAAGTTTTATATCTTCTTCTTCTTCAGCCTGTATTAACCGTCCACTCCTGGACGAAGGCCTCCTCTCGCATTTTCCATTTTCTTCTATTCTGAGCGATCAGCATCCAGGCACTTCCCGCATTTCTCCGGACATCGTCGCGCCAACGCAACTGTGGGCGCCCAACTCCACGCTTTGCCGTCCTTGGCCACCAGTTTTATATCATTGTTCAAGAAACAACAAATATGAAGTGTAGTTTTATTCATTCAAATATGAATCAAACACATATCAAATTAAAATTAAAGCGAGTATAGAATATATTCAATCAATTAATTAATATAATAAACAAATTTAAACTATTACTTATGTAGGAGTATATTAAACGACTTCTATAAAACAAACTTTCTCCCTTCTTTAGTCAGATTTATCATAATGTCTGTGCATGAATCAAAGGAATTCTGAATATCCAATTTAATAACATTACCTTATAATGCTAGGCTTAAGTGTGTTTTACGTAACAATCAAATGGTACCGAGACTGCTGAACATCATAGCGCATATTCATATTTACGGCGTGCATAATGGTTTTCTTCTTTCTCCCGCCAGGTGGATTGTGTCATCTGAGAAGTAATGGAAATTCCTGTAGAAGGAATTACAATACTTTATGTAAAGCGCATCTCACGAAGATTTCCCCTGCGAGTGGTATTTAGACGAGAGTACAGTTTCGCGTGTAATTAAACTCCAACGTAAAATACTGTGCCCGCTCATGCATCCAGGGTCAAAGTGAGATTGCTTTCGACTTTTCCACGTAGAACTTGCTCCTATGCAACACTTGTAACATCCATTTCTAATAAAAATATTATTCCACATTTTCCATTCCGATTAAAATTAAGATTCACTTAAAAATAAAGGTACACAACATTACAAGATGGTCAGTATAACTGAATTATACGAGGTCTGTTCAAAAAGTATCACGAATTTTGTGTTTTTTTCAAGAATTATTTATATATTCATGAATATCTATTTTGTCCCCTTCAAAGTAATCCCCACCAGATATTATACACTTGTGCCAGCGTTTTTTCCAATCCTCGAAGCACCTCAAAAAATCATTTTTTGTGATCTTGTTCAGCTCCTCCTTCGATGCCGTCTTTATCTCCTCAATCGTAGCCTAGCGTCGTCCTTTCATGAGCCTCTTCAGTTTCGGGAACAAGAAAAAGTCACAGGGGGTCAGATCTGGGGAATACGGTGGCTGCGGCATTATTGGTGTGTTGTTTTGGCCAAAAATTCGCGCACAAGCAGATGCGAAATTGAGCAATTTTGGTACGAATTTCGTGGCGACCGATCTCATGCCCAAATCATTGGTAAAAATCGAATGGCACGAGCCAATCGATATGTTTAAGTCCTTAGCAACTTCTCTAGCGGTGATTCGACGATTGGCCAATACTATGATATTCACTTCATCAATGTTTTCGTCTGTTGTTGACGTGCTCGGGCGTCCGGCAGGCTCTTTTTCGTTCACATCTTCTCGGTCCTCTGAGAACATTTTGTACCACCGATAAACGTTGCTTTGGTCCAAGATAGCTTCACCATATGCCACAGTCAACATTCGGAATGCGTCCGGGGACTTAATTTTGTTTTTCACTCAAAATTTGATACAGATTCTTTGATCCATTTTTTGGAGTGGGCAAAAATCGAAGACGAGCCAAAACACGTGCAAGCAAAGTGGCTCTCAAAAATTAACTGAACATTCAAACTGGCCGAACTTATCGGCATAAGTGAGAGACATGAGTACCAACATAACGCCACAAAAAAATCAAAAATCGAATATACGTAACCGGCGGAAATTCAAAATTCGCGATACTTTTTGAACATACCTCGTATAATAAACTAACTAACTAACTAACCATCACGCCGTCTCCCCGAAGGGGTAGGCAGAAAGAATGGACTGCCACACCTTTCTTTCCTGACATATTTCTCTCGCTTCCTCAACATTCATACATCGTGTCATGCACGCGCGTCGATTTCTCTGACTCCTCACATGGCCGACATTCAATATTTGATTTATTTGATCGTGCCACGTTTTCCTCGGTCTTCCTCTATTTCTGGTTCCATTTACATCATTAACATATAATTTTTACCATTCTTTCTTCATTCATTCTTTCCATATGTCCAAACCATCTTAATGATCCTTTCATTATTTTGTTCATGACACCATCATTCGCACCGCATTCACTTCTTATATTTTCATTCGACACTCTATCATACACAGAGTATCCACACATTCGTCTAAGAGATCTCATTTCTACTGCATTTATTCTACTTTCATCCTTCTTTTGCCAGTTCCATGCTTCGCTTCCATACATAAGGGTCGGTAGAAGAACACTATTGAATTATATACTAATTATTCAATATTATTTTTTAACTCATTTCTAATAGAGACCGTGTCAATTTGCTGGTGATGATTGGTGAAGCGAATTGAACATTTGAATGTGCCTTCTAAATTAGGTTATCGGAACCCTTAATTTTTTTTTCTCTTTATACGAGTATTTTTAATCCTTATTAATTAGAAAAAAACGTTTTTGAGTCGTTCAAAAAAAGCATTCAGATGAACGATGTAAGAACTTTTGTTGGCTTAAAAATTAAAGATCTAAATCTGAGTTTATTCGGATTTTTTTATACCAATGAGACATAGCAAACGAACAATACTTAGGCGTCTCATTTGGATACAAAACAGTTAAACTGAGTTTTACATATCACATGAATCTTCTAAGAAACAACATATCTCGACGTTAGTGAGGCAATACTCCTTCCAGAATTGATAATATATTTTTTTATGAATAGTGCCTCGCTGACACTAAAAATGTCCAAATCTAAAACAATTAAATTCAATGTCCGAATTGTTTTTCCTACTGGTATCACCAAATGCAGGTTGGTTCTGCGTAAAAGAGTAAAGAACACATACATAGACATTTTATAA
This sequence comes from Lepidostoma basale, assembly GCA_022606425.2. Classification (NCBI taxonomy): domain Eukaryota; kingdom Metazoa; phylum Arthropoda; class Insecta; order Trichoptera; family Lepidostomatidae; genus Lepidostoma; species Lepidostoma basale. Next base: position 157,316 of record JAHDVF020001594.1, on the reverse strand, counting down.
TGCTTTTACAGGCGAAACATGTCATTCACATAAAATATAATAAAATTTCTACAACATAGATGTTTTCATTCATATCAATTATTGGGTAAAGGACAATTGATGTCGGCGTAGCCGCAATAAGTCATCATAGAAAAATATAACTATTTATTACTGATCATATGGGTTCTACTTGAAACTCAGCCAGAGAATGATCAAATGCTATATGTGGTCTGTTTTATTGTACGGGTGTGAAACTTGGACCTTGAAATTTAACTCAATGAACAGACTGGAAGCATTTGAAATGTGGCTCCATCGCCGAATGCTCAGAGTTCCCTGGACAGACATGGTTACCAATACCGAAGTCCTGAGGCGAGCTAGAGTTGACAGGGAACTGTTATCAGGGTTCGAAATATCTCACATATGGGTCAAATACTGCGTGGGGAAAAGTACCACCTTCTCCAACTGATATTGGAGGGTAAAATTGAGGGACGCCAAGGGCCCGGAAGGAGACACATGTCCTGGCTGCGAAACGTGAGGGAGTGGACCGGCATCCGAAGTGTGGAGGACTTGTCCGAGCGGCGCAGGACAGAGATAGGTTCGACGAGGTGATCGCCAACGTTGGGGGGACCCGACAGGGCACTTGAAGAAGAAGATATGGGGTCTAGAGAGACCGCGAATCAGCTTGAAAGAATTGTACAGTTAACTTTCGTGTAGGAAAGCTGCCACGAAAACATAATGTAGATTTGATTTCCTAAACAAGTTCACAAATTCACTTTGGATAGGATTGTCCTTTTAGCTAGCGTGCAGTTGTAGGTTTAACTAGTTTTTAAACTTGTTTATATGGATTGTCCGTATGTATTTCTAATACCGTTGTATTAATTACTTTAGAAAGGGTACTTTGAATGGTAAGTATTCACATTAACATATACCATTTTAGGTCACTATATGATACATACTCGTGGACCAAATACGATGCTACTGATCTTCGTATCTCCCGAACAAAGGCGGCATTGTCCGGCATATAAAGCTGTCCACAATAGAAAACGGTAAAAGCATTTTTACCATTGATGTTTGAGACGCAGGGGACTCGTTATCCAAGGTTATTATATATTCTAGTAAAATATATATTTTTTTCTTTTATCATTTCATCCAAAAAAAAATAAAATGATTTAGGCGAAAAACAGACAAAGGATTTATAAAAAAACCTCACAAGTATTTTCTTATTTTGTTTAAGTTTATCACAATTCGGAGAGAAATATTTTATAAAAGCTTATTCTCTTAAGCTTAAAATGTTTATGTGTGGCGCACAAGTACACGATAAAAAAATATCGCTTCCTTTATATAACATATTTTATCGAAAATATAGTTCTTTCGTACAAAGGAAACAACATTTAACGGTGAATCTAAACCTAAAAAAGAAGAAATGTTTCAAAAGCTTAAAGTATTACCTTAAATCCTGAAAAGAAATATACTTCAGATAAAATAACGTACTTTCAAACAAATCTTCAAAAGATTGTGTGTCAAATAATATTATTTTCTTAGCAGATGGCGTGAATTAAATTCTGGCAGTCGCAAATCTTAATTATTATTTTCCCAAAAAGCATTTTTTTTATTTTATCTGTTTATTTATTTCGACTAGATATACATGTCGGAAAAAACAAACAAAATAACGGGATCAAAATAGTGCTATCATTAATTAAAAATCATAATCATAATTTAAGTCCTTTGTAGCCGAACACTGTGCCTTATTATGGACATTAAAAGTAAATACAATGAACCGGTTAAAGGCATTTGAAATTTGGCTTCACCGAAGAATGTTCAGGATCCCATGGACAGACAGAGTAACGAACACCTCCACACACAACTCCTTCCGGGCCCTCGGTGTCCCTCAACTTTCCCCTCCAATATCAGTTGGAGAAGATGGTACTTTTCCCCACGCAGTATTTGACCCATATGTGAGATCTTTCGAACCTCGATAACAGTTCCCTGTCAACTCTAGCTCGCCTCAGGACTTCGGTATTGGTAACCCTGTCCGTCCTGGGAACTCTGAGCATTCGGCGATGGAGCCACATTTCAAATGCTTCCAGTCTGTTCATTGAGTTAACTTTCAAGGTCCAAGTTTCACACCCGTACAATTAAACAGACCACACATAGCATTTGATCATTCTCTGGCGGAGCTTCAAGTTTACGTTATCATTGCAGAAGAGTGATTTCATTTTATTAAAGAATTAATTAGTATTTTTTATAAATGATTATTTTCTGATTTTGTAATGAATGCGTTTCGTTTATTGATATTCCGTGATGTATAATAGTGAGTTTTCATCAATAAAAAAACATAATCATGGATACAATTTCATTGTTTTGACATCATTAGAAGTGCAGAGCTATTAATTTTAGAACAAAGAAAACATTCGCATTAAGAAATCGTCCGTCGACTAAGTGGATTGAAAGTTGTTCATGTTTGTATCGAGGATTGAGAAATTTGGGACAACTGATACCAAACTGACCAACTTCCTCGACGCTTAGAACACTTTCGAGGCGAACTTTAGCCCGGGACACAAAGCGGACATCATTGTCGTAAGCATATTATTTCTAATTCGATCGCTTCAGGTCGTGACGGAAATGTCATATTCAAAATACAAGAATCCAATTGTTTAATTCTAACCAACAGTTTGAGTAACAAATATTATCTCAAATTAACGTTTTTTACAAACTAACTTACAATCAAAACACACTCTAATATAATTAATTATCTAACACTCATTACATTAACATATGGTATTAGCAGATTGATATTTAATTTCTGTTTAATACTTTATGTATAATTTTTTACGCTGCCGAAGAAAAATGTTTGGGAATATGCAATATACTCGTAGTGTTGTGACAATCAAATTATTCTTAAATGAATTCAAAACACAAAGTAATGTCGAATACAGAAAAAAGAGAAAAAGATATGTACAAAATACGTTAAAATTATTACAAATACAATTTCTTTCGAATTAAGCACTTTATTTGTGGTGTCGCATTATTAAAAATAATATTAATACAAATTTAAATTTGACCGCGAAATCTGCAAGGTGGAGGATGTCGTGAGATGGGACAGACAACGCAGAAGATACTGGAATGCGCACGTGCAGAGGATGGATCCTACCAGAATTCCACACGCTGTGGCGCATCAGATTCCTACCGGCTGCCGTCCTCCCGGAAGACCGCCGAAGAGATGTAGAGATAGTTGGGAGTCAACCTCCCAAGAGAGGCCAGCCTGATTTCGGAAACAGACCAAAGGTCTATAAGGAGAAGAAGAAGAAGAAGTTAATTTGTATTTACACCACATTATTTTTTTCAACAACCGACCGGTTTTGCTCTACCGAAACCTGATAGTTGTTGAAAAGAATAAAGTGCTATAAATACAAATTTACAAATGTATTAATATTACATTTACAAACATAATTACAAGCCAACACGCCGTTTACCGCCATACTTCTTTATCCTGACACACCTCTCTAGATTCCTGCACATTCATACAGTGAGTAATAGACGCACGATTCTTTATATTTCTTATATGACCGACGGTCTCGGTTTTCCTTGAATCATATTCCATTCACATCAATAAAGAATACATTCTTAACCAACGTTTCAAAATTGCTGTATTCGAGTATATGCATACCGATGTTCGATGTTTGTTAGTTATATATGGGGAAGCAAAGAATCTAGCTGGCAGAAGAAGGATGAGGACAGAAAAAGTACGGTAGGGATGAGATCCCTAAGACGTATGTGTTGTCAAACGATGTACGACAGAGTCGATATGAAGGAAGGAATGTAGAGAGGAAGAAAGTAATGTAAACAAAACGATGAATGAATCACTCCGTTGGTTTGGTCACATGAAACGCTCGGATGAAAAAATAATGGCTAAGAAAGTATACGTTAAGAATGTGAATGGAGTACGGAGTTGAGAAAGACCGAGAAAAACCTAGCATGACCAAATTAATCAAATTTATACCATAGTTTAGTGTTAAAAGTCAGAAGAATCGACGTTTACGACTCGCTGTATGAATGTTGAGGAAGCTAGAGAGTTGTGTCAGAAGAGTGTAGTATGGCAGTCCATTCTCTCTGCCTAGCCTTTCGGAGAAACGGCGTGATGGTTTGATATTGTTGTTGATGTTCGATAACAAATTAAACAAATACAATTGAAGTTAGTTATCAATTCATTTATTCCATTCAAAGGAATACATTGAACAATGTGTTTCTTCAAATACACAATTTATAATAATAAAATCCATTAATTATTAAAAGTTTTGTTTGAATACAGATGAAGTCATGTCATGACGATTGACAGCTGCCATTTAAACCTATTCGAGCGCCATCTTTATGTGACTTACATTATACATAATTAAACACTCACATCAAGCACAATTTGTTCACACCAACAGTACTGTAACGCCCTTAGCGATATATGTAATAACTATTTACTGTCACATTAAGAATTCATTCAAATTGCATTATAACTCGGTTCGTACCTAATTAAATAAATCGCATTCTAGTACTTTGATTATATTTTATATTTTTTATTCTTCTACTACTTCTTTTCCCTCTTAAAGTGTATTTAAATTCTCATTATTTATATGTTTTACTGTATTTGATACAATTCAATTACAGGCATTGTGTCGGTTACACACTACGCGCTATTCTGGGCAAAACACTGAGGGACAGAATCAGAAACACAGTAATACGTGAGACCTGCGATACCAAAGATATTGTCAGATGGGGCAGGAAAAGGAGACGCTTCTGGCGCGACCACGTAGAACGAATGATTGACGAAAGACTCCCCCAAGCAGCCGCAAACAACGTGCCAATGGGAACTCGCCAAACCGGAAGACCTGCGAAGAGATGGCGAGACAGTTGGAGTTCTGTGTCCCAGGAGACCTCGACGCCATTAAAACAGATCCACAGATCTTTTAAAAGAGGAAGAAGAAGAAGTGTTGGATACAGGGGGTAAATTGAAACATAGTTACGCCTAAGAATCAAGATAAGGAAAGAAAAATGGTTAATATATTATATTTTATTCGGTTTAATTCTTATTTTTCTGCCTAGGATTAACTAAACCCTCACTGAAAAAACATATATTTCATCTGTGTGAAGGCGTTTCTGTAAGATGTGAACATAATAATTCCTGGATATAATTCAAATATAGAAACAGGTGTCCACAAAAAAAAACACTTTGTTGCTTAGATACGGACTCTTATTTTTCTCTTTGTTAGAGTGCTTAAAATGCTTTTAAGAAATAGGAATAAAGAATATTCAGCATTATGCCCACTTTTTACCCGTCTCATTCATATTATTGGTTTTTATATATTTTATTTTCGAGATGATGGTTTCGATGATCATTTATTCATACACTTTCTCCACTTGTGACGGATGCTATAACTTGAAAGTCTAAGATTGCCATACGCTATGCCATTCGGACAAGCGCTCCGTTCTATTGTGGCCGCTTAAGTATATTCATTCACTTTCAATTGGTACCTACTCGGCTCTTTACCATAATACCGAATTATGAATCAGAAATACATTCACGGCCCCGCTTTATAGTATCTAAATCGCTGCGTTCAGTAGTCGTTAGCTGCATATGTACACAAAACTGTCTTTGTTTAACAGCAAAAAATCTCATACCACGTATCACTACCGTTTGATTTTCATATTGGTCAATCTTAATTAATTTTTATTTATTTAAACATATCAAAAGCATTGCTGCACAGCCTATCCAATAAAGCTAAGATGGCAGTGCATAATGATGTTCTTTTATCCTTATGTATTGAAGTGAAGCATGGAACTGGCATCAGAAGGATGAAAGTAGAATTAATGAAGTAGAAATGTGGCAAATCTGTATATGATAGAGTGACAAATGCAAGTAAAAGAAGTAAAAGAATCGCATCAGCGAATGAAAGTGTTATGAACAAAATAAGGAAAGGGTCATTAAGATGGTTTGGACACATGGAAAGAATGAGTGAAGACAGAATGGTAAAGAAGGTATATGTAAACGGCGTGAACGGAGCTAGAAATAGAGGAAGGCCGAAAAAAACGTGGCATGATCAAATCAATCATATATTGAATGTCGATCACATGAGGAGTCGGAGAAATCGATGTGCGTGCATGACAAGATGTATGAATGTAGAGGAAGCGAGAGAAGTATTTCAGGACAGAACAGTGTGGCGTTCCATTCTTTCTGCCTACCCCTCCGGGGAGACGGCGTAATGGTTAGTTAGTTAGTTAGTCAAAAGCATTGCAGAACTACCATACATTCTAATTCTCTCGCCACTCAACATGCATACATCGTGACACGTACGCATGTCGATTTTTCCTACTCCTTATGGATTTCCCACACCTTCCTACATTTTTAGAATAAATTGAAATTATTAAATATTTTCATATTCATGCTTTTTTCTTATAAGATGTTTCTCTTATATCACATTAGCTTGGAGGAAAAGCAATTCCCCGAGAGTTGTTCTATTTTTACATAATAAATAACCACACATTCAATATTCAATTAAACTAAGTATTTTTTACAAAGTATTTTTTGATACTATTATTTTTTATTAGTACAATAAATATACACACATGTTTTAGATGAATATTAATTTTAGATATTGTGAAAAATACATTTAAATATTGACACTGAAGAAGGGCGTCTGGGAAACGAAACATATTTGTGAAATGTGCCAACAAGGGAAATGCAAAAGTTATTCACACAAAAAAATATTCCAATGTATTATGTATAATAATTGTTATATGTTATACATTTTTTTCATTATTTTGTTTCCTCATAAAAATATTAAATTTATTCAGCATTATGCTGATGCTAAGAAATAGCAGACAACTGCTTGCAAATAACTGATTTAATATTTTATAAGTGTGTGCAATTTGTACATACATTCTCTCCCTTTCATATTTTTTTATCACTGCATTAGTAATAACAATCATTCGTAATGTGAAGATTTATTGCTTTGGCTCTGTTGCATAATTCAATGTTGTATAGAGTCCGGAGTAATTCTGTAAGAACAGAAGTAGAGTGATTACCTTGCGGCCTTTTTTGTTCGAACAATGATTTGTATATTGGTGTGTTGCAAATTTTACTGCTTCGGTGATTAATCGTTCGACGAGATGAGAATTGTTGAAAATTTTATTTAACAATGTTCGCTCTTTTGGATGAAGTCATCATCGAACATTGAGTACTCAAATTTTTTGTTCGCGCTAGACAGATGTATACATATTCTTAAAATTAAGGAACAGAATTTATAAACAAATAAGGAAACGATAATTTTATAAGGAAGTTATAATTCTTTAGAATTTATCAAAAAGTGTTTAAGAATCATTAATGCAGTGAATTTTTTTTATGTAATCATAATAATTAAAATTAAAAAATATATAAACATTTAAATTATTACTCAAATGGATTTTTCTATACGTATAAATATTATTTATTGTCTCTTAAACAATGATTCATATTATAATAAATAACTAATATTATAAAAGCGTTTTTCTTTCTTTCTAGAAATTATATTATATTAAATAGGAATGATATTTTCGTTTTGATAGGGCATTATCAATTGATGATATAAAAAATGTAAATAAAAATATTATATTATTGTAACACCTGATGATGTCAATATAGGTTGACGAAACAGCTGACGCGTAAAATAAAATACAATTGTGATACATAAAACAAAGTTTTTTAATTTAACAGTTTATCATGTTAAAGTGTTTCGGTCAAAACAATAAACTATTTAAAATTTAAATATGTTATAGTTAGGTAAATCACGTCATTTCCATTAAATTAAATAAAACTTTAAGAAAACAGACAATATCGTGCTTAATAATAATAAATATATATTATTGACGTGATATGACCATTGTTCGTGAGTTCTCTCTAAGAAATTGGATTGTTTTGCGATCTCGCACCTACTACACAAAATAATGTTTTAATAATTGGGTATATTAGATGTCAATTTGCTTCAACTGGTGTTTAACTATTTAAATAGTAGATCTGTATGCAAAGTACATAAATTTGAACATAACTCTTAAAGAGATACGTCTTAAAGAGATACGTCCTACGGTTACCTTTCATTTCAAGGTGAATCCGAAATATCTACTAATATGTGTATAGAATATTTGAATTTCATACCTATTCTCATTGTACGCTACACTCTACATTCTAATCTACCTATTAAGGTACACAAGCCATCGCTAGTGACGCTAATTAAAAAAAATGGACCTTTATTTCTCATCTTCTTTTTTATGTAATTTGTATATACAACACATTAAAAAAATTAAAATTACATAGAGATGCTACGGACAACTAGTCCTTTTTCAGTGATACATATTATAAAGATACATATTTAAAATATTATAAAATTGTTGACATGATCTGACAGATGTTATTTTTTGATAAACTTAAGGCGTTAACACCGTGGAATTCCATGATGACAAATTGTTTGTATGAGTTTGTTTTACTTTTTACTAAAGAACAGTGTTTTAAATTTTGGCTAAAATTAAAAAAAAAAACTTTTAATGAAGAGTTAGTTACATGAAAATAGTAAAACTTATGTTTCGATAACCGTCAAATCAATTCCAACCAAAATAGCTATCAATCATCGGTCTACGCATATTAAACATCGGGATTTAAATTTCATAATTTATGGTGGAAACTAATTGGAATAATATTTCTCTTTGAAATCGGAGAAGATTGGTGGATGTTGCATAATAATACCTTTGGTTCCGACCGATTTAGTATCGGGATCCAACCGATGCACCACGATTACTTTAATGGAGTTGTTGGCCTTGGAAGCTAAGTCAATCAACCGAGCCTTTTATGGGAACTAACTTTTGATATTCGACAGACAAAGGTTCACATTTATTCCCAAAGTGAAGATTTGAATCACTGTGTTTTGAAATTAATACCGCTTTCTTAATAACAATAAAAAACAGTATGATTACAAAAACATTGCTAAGCAAACTTCTAAAGTGAATTATTTTATCAGTCTATATTATATGTAATATTCCTCTGGATTTCTTTGTATAATGACCGCATTTAGATAGTTAGAGTAAAAGTTCTGTACTTTATAAATTTCCATGATAAAAAAACATCAAAACTTGAGGAATAAATTAAACACATTTCGGGGTACAGTAAGGCGAAACTTATCACTCTTTAAAAAATGTTATATCCAGAATACGTATTTTTTCTGAATGTTTAAAATTACAAAAAAATATGGAACATTGTTATGAAAATAATATAAAAGAAAGTTATTTAATTTAACAGTTTAAAATGTTAAGGTATCATAGTGTTAATTGTATCTCAATAGAGACGAAGATGTAAATTGTTTCTGGGAACAGAAGGTGGTGGCCGGGTGCTTACAGGACTTATGACCTGTCATTGGTTGGGTTGAGCGATCGCTTCACGTTTAACAACATTCCCCATTCCGCCTTATGGCCACCACGTCTGACAAATTTTTGTAACTTGTATATATGGTAGGTTTCTACGCCTATCTTTACAATTTTATGTTCACTCTACACTAGCGTCATCTATTAAGATAAGAAAGCATCTTCGTCTCTATTGAGATACAATTAATCCTTATAAAATAAAAATAATTTATCCGCAATGGGTGGAAACCAGTATTTGTCTACAAGAATTTGTATACATTCAAAATGTTGTTGTATCATAGTGTTTCGGCCAAAACGATGACCTTCGACGACCTTCGTGGCCGAGTGTTAAGTACATTGACTGCCACCCCGAAGGTTCCGGTTCGATTCCCGGCGAGGGCAGTGTGATTGTCACACTGTCTTTGGTCTGGTGTATCACTATGATAGCTATAATACCCTTAACATCGATTTTGCTCATGCTATCATGATGTAAAGAAAAAAAAATAATCGACTATATAATTAATACGTATGAACGGCGTCTGTTTTCTAGAAGTTTTATAAAAGTTTATGGGAATGGAAAGTTTCGCCTAACACTTGTATAATGACTTCTTCTTCATCTTCACCTATTCCCGTCCACTCCTAGACAAAGGCCTCATTCATTCGCTTCCACGTCACTCTATCTTGTGCAGACTGCATCCAGGCTATTCCGATATGTCTGTTCAGATCATCCTTCCACCGTAGTTGCGGTCGCCCTGCACTTGTTTTTGCCGTCCATGGTCTCCAAGTCAGCAGTCTTCTTGTCCTTTTTACTTCTGAGCTTCGGGCTATGTGGCCTGCCCATTGCCATTTTAGAGTCGCTACCCGCTGGATGATGTCAGTGACCTTTGTTGTTTCTCTCATCGTATCGTTTCTGACTCTGTCTCTTAGGCTTATTCCTAACGTGGCCCTTTCCATGGTTCTTTGGATCACTTGTAGTTTCTCGGCACTTTTTTGGAACATGTTATAGTTTCAAGACCTGAGTTATGAATTATGCCTTATAATTGTATAATTCCTAAGAAAGGTGAAACATGTTATTCCCATAAATTATAATAAAACTTCTAGAAAACGGATGTTTTTCAATCGTATTAATTATTTAATACGGATATTTACATCGATGTTCATTTAATTTCGATTATTTTTATAAATTAAATTATACTGCCTGCCTAATAACGATATACTCGTAAATATACACGAACACAATGATAAAGAAAGTATTTGTAAATCACGTAAATGGAACCAGACAAGGACCAAGTAAAATGTTTAAGTAATCCAATATTATATTTCGACCATATGAGGAGTCGAGGAAATCGACGTGGGTTTATGATACTATATGTGAATGTTTAGGAAGCAAGAGAAGTATGCTAAAAGAGAATAGTTTGGTGGCCCATTATTTCTATAATGATAATAACTCTTTCCATAAAGGGTATGTGGTGTATTAATTATTGTAAAACGTTCTGTCAGCGAATGGTCATCTGTTTCTGTCATATTTATATACTAATCATGTCAGGTTTCATTTCAATATCAGACTCACCATTTCTCTTCGGTCTAGTGTACAAATAATAGACGTATTAAAAAATACTCGTTTTGAGCTAACAGAAAGGTATAATATACTTTGGAATTATAAAATAACGCTTTTTATTTTCCGCTTCAATATTAAATATCACGACATGCTTCGGAGGTGACTTCCATCTTCAGATGTAAATACGAGTATATAACAAAAAACTAAACAATGAAAGACGCATTAAAACGCATTTAACGATATAATACAAAGGACCAATACATTTGAATTTAAACAAAATACCTGAACTAATTGCTTTAAAAACTAATAATTAATTATAAATAGTAATAATACCTAATAATTATAAGCGATAATATAAAATTGTAATTTGGAAAAAACGTACAATCGTAAACACATATTTTGCCTAAATATAATTTTGGGAATATTTTTGGGAATGGGAACTTTGAAGACTAAAAGTGGAAAGGGTATTTAAGGAGAAAGGAGTAAATGGAAGAATGCGATTGTTAATGATGTTTTTTTTTCCAAATTCACAACCTTGAGGATTTCCAAAGATTATAGTTAATATTTAAGTGGAAAAAAAACAGTGTTATTTTTCAATTCCAAAATGTATTACAGTGGAATTTAACAGTGTTAATGCCTTAACTTTCAATGAAAAAAGGTCTTACGTATGTTTTTATATTATACCCATATGTACAGAATTAAAGATAATTTTTTGTCATAATGACCTTCTTCATTTAATTGTTATCTGAATAGTGATATTTAACTCCTCCCATTATCTTCTCTCTCACTCTACAATCCTGGTGGACCTCGGCCGCCTCCAAAAAATTTCTCTATCCATTTCATACATAATACATTGATTTTTGATATAGGTAGAGGACGGTATTTGGCAACACGAGAATTATTTATCGAGGCCACTATCGAGAAATGTGGACTCAACAGAGAGCAGACCTAAGACAGAACGTCACGGATATGTCATGTTAGGAAGTCCGACCCCGCTTGAAGTATGAAATTGTAATGAGAAAAAATAAATGTGGTTTTGTGAACGAAACTCCAATTTTAATCAAATAATGATTTGTAATTTCTAACGTGATATTTTGACTTGACTTGACTTCTAACATACCATCACGTCGGTTCTTCGGAGGGGTAGGCAGAAAGGATGGACCGCTATTCTGCTCAATCCTGACATACCTCTCGAGCTTCCTCTACATTACGTACGTTCGTCGACTTCGAATGAGGCCGTCTTTTAGAATTTGTTTATTTTTTTTTCTATACGACAATTTTGGTATATAATAATACCCCATTATAACAAAAGTAATAATGCAAACATGCAATTTAGCTTTGTGGAAATAATTACAAAAAATTAGGACGTTTAATTTTCCATTACTTTTAGAATTTTTGTGTTTTCGAATAATGGTTCAAGTGTGAAATCAAATTGAATAGTTCAATAAAAAAACCTTGTTCTATCTTTACTGTTGAAAACTCATTTGAATTAAAGCATAAATTGATACAAATACACTCACAAATTCTTTATACCATACAAATACATTTGTATAGTATAAATAATCTTTATTTAAAATATACCTTTCTCCATACAATTATATCCATAATCTGTTAATAATTTAATATCTAAATAAATATGATTATAAGTAAACACTAATTTGGATTACTCTCAAAAAGATTTGATTCTTCATAAACACTACTGACACAAAGTTATTAAAAAAAAACAATACATTACATTGAAAGTAATATTTACAGATAAAATTTCATCACACATAACACAGATATTTTTGAAATGTATTATATTAAAAACTAAATATTTTTCTAAATAGCATTTTTTTCTCACCTATCAGCTCCTAAAATGACATTATATGTTTTCTTAATGACAAACTGTTACATTATGTTGATGTTTTTTGTTTTTGTTTTTCACACTTCATCAATAACAGAAACATAGATTCATCTATTATTAAACATCACTGTTATCATTATATACTAAGAGCGCTGTCGCTCGGATAAGATCTCAGGTTAATGCATTACTCCCCCTTCATTTCAAGTCCTCATCTAAAAGTGTTTTTCCATTTCTTCCAGCATTTTATAAAATATTTTATCTTGGTGATATCTTGTGATTTCATAACCGAGTGTTCTCTATACAACTGAAATGAAAGAGCTTACCGCGTAGAAGCGGCTTACTGGCTTTAAACTGGTATTATATTTAAGAGAGATGCGAGAAAATGGAGAAACTGTGATAGACCAGGGTAAATATTATGTTTACGTTATCTTATACGTTTATCCCGGGAAGCTCGACACAGCTCCTTAACTTAACATACGTTGCTCTTCTTATTATGTTGAGCCGAGGTAATCTCTTCACCCCTGACCCATTTAAATATCGTCGGGGACGTCGGGGTCTTGGCTTGCTTACTCTTTATACAGGGGAACCTCTCATAACAAGCTCCTCTTATAACGAGTTATTCGCATAACGAGCAACATAGATTGTGAATAAATTTTCCCTTAACGAGCGACATTTCGCATAACGAGTGATGCGGAAAAACGCTGCTTGGAGAAAGCTTTGGCCAGAGAGCGTCGTCAATTTGATTTGGAAGGGTTTGAAACAGAAACTTTGGAGTCTACAGTGGTGGAGTCGAGATGAATCATCTTGTTCTCAAAGTGCCCTGAAAGGTCCCCCCTACGTTGGCGATCACTCTGGTAAACTCTTCCCTATCCTGCGCTATCTGGAATAGCTCCTCCACAGTTCCGATTCCCGTCCATTCCCTCACATTGCGCAGCCAAGAGATCTGCCTTCTCCCTGCCCCCCTGCGGCCCTCTATTTTTCGGTCGTGCGAGTCATACACGCACGTTGATCCTTCCGACTTTTAACATGACCAACCATTAAAATTTGATTAATTTGGTCATGCCATATTTTCCTCGGTCTGCCTCGACTCCGTACTCCATTTGCATCATTAACGTATACTTTTTTAACCATTCTTTCTCCATCCATGCGCTCCATATGTCCATACCTTCTTCCGCCCTACATTCCTTTCCTTTTAAAAAATAAATTTCTGTTATTTTATTTGAATAAAATGTGTTTTTTCCTGAAAGAAATGCATTATCGAATTTTAAATTGATTTAATTTTTGGATCAATTTAAAATTCGATAATGGATTTTTTTTTTGTTTAACGAGTTTTTACATAACGAGTTAGATTCTGGAACGAATTATCCTCGTAAATAGAGGCTCAGAGTGTTTGCTTCTTGCATAATATGGAACATTTTCTGGAGCAAATGAATTTCTTTAGCAGGGTGAATCCAGTTTCATGCCGTTTGCCATTCGCCACGGGTTCGCGAAAGATCTTTCTTGGATGATTAAAAGTTGTATTGCTGGTGTCATTGCAAAATAGCGCAAAAAAGGCTTACTTCCTAGCATATAATAGATACTTTATTGTTTAAATAATAAAATAATGATAATAATAATAATAATAATAATAATAATAAACATAATAAATAACAATATACGAACTTTTAAAGTAATGAACGACAAAATGGTGGCGAAGAATTTTAAAGAGAGAAATTTGTAAACGACGTTCATCCATGATTGTGTAATTTTTTTATGAACAGCAATGTGTGTTATTAAAAGGTAGCAATAAACGTTTCAAAAGAAGATAAATTCACTCTAATAATAATTATGTACATTGCTCGAACTCATGGGAGAAAGGTAAATAGCGTATATGAATTTTAATTGATACGTAACGACTTCCATAAAATAATTTGAACATACTTCTCGGGTTTATTGATGTCAAATCTTATTTCGATCTTTTTGCGCTCATAAAATATTAAGTTTTATATAAATAATAAGTGAATATGAAATTGACCAATAAAACGATGCACGTACTATAAATTGGTGATTTTTTTTGACTTCATGATTTATAAGTTTAAAAAAAACTAGGTATTGTATAAAGTTTTATTATATAAAAAAATAATCTGAACGCAGCAAATTTTAAAAACAAGGTTAGAGAATCCTTCTGGTGTATTTGATATTTTGTATTTAACTTTGGATTGATTAATGTTTTTCAATTATTGTTACATTTGTCATTTATATGATGTATGTATATATGTATATAGGTATTTATGTATGTTTATGTATGTGTGTGCATGTATGCGTATGTGTGTGCATATGTAATAAAGAATATTGTTAAACATTTTGTAATACGTGGTAGAATGTATTTGACCTTCCTGTATTCTTTTGACTTTTTATTTATGTTTGCAAATCTCTTACTGATATGCGAAATAAAAAATATAAAAAAATAAAAGAAAACAACTATAATACCGGGTCAAATAAAAGAATTATACAACATGTAGAAATATAATGAAATGTGCTGATTTGAAATATTGCCTTACTAAGGTGGTATCTTTGATAGCACCTTAGTAAGGCTACTACTACTTAGTAAGGCACTATTTTTATTTAGCGCGACAGCTGTTGCGTTAACCGATCTTGATATTATCAGGTGTTTGCAATTTTTTCATAATATATCACTCCAATAAAATATAATAAAAAATCTAGAAAATGGAAGACATACACATAAACATCGCTGATTTTCTACACATTAACATTAAAAATATATATATTTATTTATTTAATATTTGAATTTTTTTTTAAAGATAATCAGAATACAGATAAAGCAACCTTCTTTATCAAAGTCTTATACGCTCTCCCGACATCCCTAACCTAACTTAACATTATCGATTTTCCCTTTGGTCTATTATAAGAGATGTGAACAAAGCAAAATGATTGCTGTGTTTAAGGTTCATTTTTATTAGAATATCATCTGAAGTAAACAGTACAAATTGAAATATCTTAATCGTATATTTATTCTTTGACATTTTTAATAGGTAATAATGGTGTTAACTGTTTTGAAATACGTATGATTCTTACCCTTATTCTGATCAAAAAAACTGTTTAAAATAAAATTAAATGGCACTTGTCCCAACCAGATCTGATATAATACACTATATATTTATATTTTATTATATTATATAAGGTTCATTCTAATATAGTATTTTAATATAGTTAAATTA
The DNA here is from genome assembly GCA_022606425.2 of Lepidostoma basale. Lineage (NCBI taxonomy): Eukaryota > Metazoa > Arthropoda > Insecta > Trichoptera > Lepidostomatidae > Lepidostoma > Lepidostoma basale. Next base: position 141,304 of record JAHDVF020001594.1, on the reverse strand, counting down.
TGTTGATAGTGAAATTTGAATGTTTTTTTTAAATATAGTGCAAACGAAAATGAAGTGTATTTATTAAAAACTCTTGTGATCTTGAAAATATCCATTTCCTATTTTTTTCTATTCGTACCTACTCTCACATATTTAAATAAAAGACATAGAAAAAAATGCTAGAATGGCAGTGCACAATGGTGATCTTCTACCGACTTTTATGTATGGAAGCGAAGCATGGGGCTGGCAACAGAAGGATAAAAGCAAATGCAATAGAAATGAGATCCCTTAGACGAATGTGTGAATACTCTGTGTATGATAGAGTGTCGAATGAAAATATAAGAAGTGAATGAGGTGCGAATGATGGTGTCATGAACAAAATAATGAAAGGATCATTAAGATGGTTTGGACATATGAAAATAATGAATGAAGTAAGAATGATAAAAAATATATATGTAAATGACGAAATGGAACCAGAAATAGAGGAAGACCGAGGAAAACGTGGCACGATCAAATAAATCAAATATTGAATGTCGGCCATGTGAGGAGTCAGAGAAATCGACACGCGTGTATTACATGATATATGAATGTTGAGGAAGCGAGAGAAATATGTCAGGAAAGAAAAGTGTGGCAGTTCATTATTTCTGCCTACCCCTTCGGGGAAACGGCGTGATGGTTAGTTAGTTAGTTTAGAAAAAAAAACGTATCGAAATTATATATTGAATATTAAACTTGAGATATCTCCAGCGAATGGAAGAACACAAGACCAGACGAAAGAGGAAGTGTGGGAAGACTCAAACTATGTTGTATGGATGGCGTGGAGAGGGATTTTAGGGTGATTGAAGAATGCGATGGACCAGGGAGAGTGGCGAAAAATTCTGAAAGAGACCATGGCTCGTTGTGGGCCTTAGCGCCAGCGAATATGGTGATGATGTATTTATAACAATGAAATCATAGTACGACCTTCCTACGACCATTGCATTTCAATATGTGATTAAGTATCCAGTTTTAGATTACAATACTCATCATCCAAATGTAAATTCTCACAGCGGCACAGCTAGAATTCTATGTGAAATTTATTCATGGATCTGGTTCCCTCGAGAAATCAAGTCTGCAATTTGTATTGAAGGGGTGTTTTAGTATTCATAATCTATATTGCAATTCAAATCTGCACATGGTAGAAACGTGTGCTGAGAAGTAAGCCTTTCGCAAATATTCCAGTAGAATGATTTTTTTACACCTATTCAGAAGTTCCCGTTTGAGTGATCGTCCAGTATGTGCATGTTCATATAATACGAACTTAAGCCCTTGTGTGAACAATATGAGTAGAGTAAAAAGTTTTTCAATTCAATTGAATGGAAACACTAAAGAAAAATACTTGCTTTATAGGGGGGCGGTTGGTCAAAGGGTCATATATTATTGTATACGTTAAGAGCTGATCCTCCAAAGCCGTTACTTAACAAATGAATGAAAGCTTTTAACATATTAAACTTTTTGTGTTCTTAACAGACTGTCAGAGAGACCGATTTTTCTGAAATATAAATTTGACGAAAAACGAATGTAGGATGATATTCGAAAAATTTCTAATGATTTAATGCAAACGGCACAAGTCAAGAATACGTGGAGAAGTATGGGGGTGGCCTATGTCCAGCAGTGGACGACAACGGCTGTTTAAGCAAGTAAGTAAATTTAAAATCGTATTTTCAAAAAGGTGCGAATAAAAGTGTTATAAAAAAATAATGTAAGGTTCGTGAATATGGTTTTTGAACACATGGAAATAATAAATGAGACAGAATGGTGAAGAAGGCATATGACGTGAACGGAGCTAGAAATAGAGGAAGGCCTAGGAAGACATAGCACGATCAAATCAATCAAATAATAAATGTCGGAGAGTCGGAGAAATCGACGTGCGTGTATTACACGATGTATGAATTAAGAGGAAGCATAAGAAGTATGTCAGGACAGAACAGTGTGCCGGTTCATAATTTCTGCCTACTCTAATGGGAAAACGATGTGATGGTTGGTTCGTTAGTTTAGTTTAGAAGCTAAACTTTTTAATTCTAATGCAACAGGAAATGACCGTTCACAATGGATTCTGGTGCCAACCCTTATGTATGGAAGCGAAGCATGGAACTGGCAGAAGAAAGATGAGAGCAGAATAAATGCGGTAGAGATGAGGTCCCTAAGACGTATGTGTGGTAGAACAATGTACGACAGAATCTCAAATGCTGATATTAGAAAGTAATGTAGCGCGGGAGAAGGTATTATGAACAAAATTGTGAAAGGATTGCTACGTTGGTTCGGACATATGGAGATCATGGGTGAAGAAAGAATGGTTAAAAAAGTATACATTAACGATGTAAATGGAGTACAGAGTCGAGGTAGACCGAGGAAAACATGACATGACCAAATTAATCAAATTTTAAAGGTTGGTAATGTTAGAAGCCGGAAGAATCAATCTGCGTGTATGACTCGCTATACGAATGTGGAGGAAGCTAGAGAGGTATGTCAGGATAGAGTAGTGTGGCCGTCCATTTTCTCTGCCTCCCCCTCCGAGGAAACGGCGTGATGGTTTGTTGTTATTGTTGTTGTAACAGGAACCACATTTCCTGTTGCAATCGTGCAATGTTTCTTGCACGTATCCCCAAAATCTTTAATTCACTTAAAATGTTACTATACCTTCCTGGCCTTATCCTAAATACCTGATTGATATTGTCGTTCCCACTGCTATCATCAACTTAGTATTGTTTTTAAATTGTTCTTGTAAAATCTTGGGTTATTTTCTCTATATTAGTTGGCTACATAAGACCAACGTTATGTTTTTATTTATTTTGTCTTTGAAGTTTCATTTTTCCTATACTATTACCTTATAACTGTTGCCAAACTAAAAAATACCAAATAAAACTAAGGAGTAATTATTTATGAGTAATAAACATTAGTCATAAAAAAAGGAAGCCGACCTTGGGTTTTAATTAAAAACTAAATAAATTATTTATCACCATACATAATATTTTTAGAAATACCGTATCAAAATGTAATATTTTTAAACTATTAATGAAATAAAACGATGTTGGTTTTCTTGTTTAAATGGCTGTATGAGGCTTTTTTAAAATTTCAATAACCCACAGTAAAAATAATTTGGGACCCACGCTGGAGGATGGGACAAACAAAATAAAAAGAAATCTTGAACTTAAAGTACTAATGTACCTAGAAACAGTGATGAGTTTCTGTAAGTCTTAACGCCTACGGTAGGCTAGCCATGTTTAAAGAATGCCAGAGGGCAGAGACCGAAGATTATGTCAGATGTATGGCGCGTGAGGAGACAGATCAAGAGGCAGACTATGAAAAAGATGGACGGATTGCGTGGAAAAAGACTAGAATAGAATCTATAAATACCTGGGGATGGAGAGGAACGACCAGGACAGGCGCCAATGGAGGAATCTTGTGCGGGAGGCCAAATCGTTCACCGGGATGTAGCACGGAGAGGAAGAATAAGAAGTAGAACTCTTATTGAGAATTTCGGTAAAATATATACAAAAAAGTCTTATACTTAGGAAATTAGAAAAAAACTTTGATTATTTTCCACAAAATATTAAAAAACACGACATGTTTCGGAGGATACCTCCATCTTTAGGTGTAAATATACGAGTATAATAAAAACTAAACAATGAAACACTAAAATAAAAAACGCATTTCATATTCGATACAAAATTAAAATTTAAAAATTAACCTGGGCTAAATATTATAATTTTTTATCAGTAAGAACTAATAAATAATATTACTATACAACAATATTTTTTATTATATATTTACACCTGAAGGTGAAGGAATCCTTCGAAACACGTCGTGTTTTTTAATATTTTGTGGAAAATAAACAAAGCTTTTGTCTTCTATTTTCGCCATTATTTGTGTTGTAAATGCTTTATTTGTCTTTTTCTTTTTTTATACACTTTGTTTACACAACACAAAAAATGAAAATTATGTACATATTTTGTTTAAAGATTTTTCTCAAAAACCTAAATTATTAAGGCCTAATACAACTGACGATTAAACATGCAATCATTGTTATAAGAATAATATAGCGTATACTATTGACATTTGGCTTGATGGTTTATTGATTTATTCGATCATCGATACGAGAGTAAATTTGCTCTTAAAGCTATTAGTCTAATCAGATAAGAAAAGTTGCCAAAAATAATCGTGTATTGAACGTATCAACGGTTATTTCGGCATTATAAATCATGTTTATAATCCTTCATTAGTTAACCACCAGAAACAGACATTGATGTGTATGATGCTGACGAAACCAGAAGAGTAAGTAAGCACTCGTAATATAAAATATAATAAATTATTTCAATAACCTGGTTTAGTTCTAATATTGTTTGAGTTTTACATTCATAAAGTTAAGAAATTAAAAAAAGCCGTGTGTGTACTTATACCATAAAAATAACTCCAAATTTTTTATCCCGTGCGCCAATATTTTGCGTTAGTAGAAAGAACGACTGTAATTATATATTATATATGGTACAGGTTCTTTCTTCTTATTTAAAAGGTATTTTTCTTCTTCTTCTTCTTCTTTTAATAGATCTGACGATCTGTGACACAGAAATCATGTCTCGTCGGATGATGAGTTCCAGCTGTCCTTCCATCTCTTAGGTGATCTTTCAGGCGGGCGGTGTCCGAAGGGGATTGCATAAGCGGCTGTATATGCAAGTCTGTCACCATCCATTCGGGCTACATGGTCCCTCCAGTATCTTCTTCTGGATCTACTCGACTGACAGATATCCTCTATTTCACAAGTTTTTCTTATGTCTACGTTACGGACAGGATCTCGGAGAGTTTTTCCAGTAATTGATCTTAGGATCTTCATCTCCGATGTTCTTAGTGGTCTCTTGGTTCGCACAGTGTCGGCCTGCGACTCTACAGCGTACGTCATGATAGGTCGCACTCATGTTTTATGAATTATGATCTTACAGTCAATACGCATGTGCTTGTTCTTCCAGACCAAATTCTTCATACATCCTGACACGTCAGAGGCTTTACTGACTTGTTCCCGTACTTAGGTATAAATGTCATTTTGGCTGCAGATCTCTACTCCCAAATATCTGTAACTCATTACTTGCTCCACAGGTATATCATCAACAGTCAGCTTACATCTTGTAGGTGTCATCATTTAAAAGGTTTACAAATAAAATGCGACAGTTTGTTGGTACTATTTTACACTTTTTACGACTAACTTCATTCATATCTCATCAGTTTGAAACCGACCGTTTCGCGACCTTTAAAACCAGAAACGGATCACAATGAAAAGAAATTGACCCACAAAGTAAATTGGAAAGATCTTTTTACATATATTGTATTATACAATCAAGTTTTTCTGTGCATGTGTCCGTGCGCCAAGTTCTGTAGGATCGGCATGCCAGGTGATAAACTACGCAGTTACCTTTGGCCAGTATGCTTATCTATATATATAAAATAAAGTCATGTTAGTTACACCATTTATAATTCAAGAACGGTTGAACCGAACTTGCTGATTTTTGATTTGTTGGATTTGTCTCTATACGGAAGAACAGAATAACTTTTAAAACATCGGAAAAAATCGACTCGAGTGCATCCCATCCAGCAAATATAATAGCTTAACAGAAAGTAGCGCAACAATGCTACGCGAATCATTTCGATTCGCTTCAATAAAACAAACCCTTGCTGTCATGTGAATTGCATTCATATCAATGTTATTTAAATACTTTACATTTGATTCTTGCACATTTGTTGAACTTGATTTATTTTGAGCATTCATTTTAGCTGAATTGAATTAAACTAATAAGTTAACACAACATTATTGATTCTGAGGCGGTACGAAGTTCGCCGGGTCAGCTAATAGTAAAATATTAATATGTTTTCTTATAGGTTATCCTCTTAATGACAAGATGCTCAAATCCTCTTAATGACATGATGCTCCAATCCTCTTAATGACATGATGCTCAAATCCTCTTAATGACATGATGCTCAAATCCTCTTAATGACATGATGCTCAAATCCTCTTAATGACATGATGCTCAAATCCTCTTAATGACATGATGCTCAAATCCTCTTAATGACATGATGCTCAAATCCTCTTAATGACATGATGCTCAAATCCTCTTAATGACATGATGCTCAAATCCTCTTAATGACATGATGCTCAAATCCTCTTAATGACATGATGCTCAAATCCTCTTAATGACATGATGCTCAAATCCTCATAATGACACGATGCTCAAATTTTTATTTGTAAAAATTAAATACGAGTATATGATCGTGCGATGGAAATATTTGCCTATGAAATTGAGTCCTTAAAAAATATTTATTGATTTTATATACAATACATAGACCAATTTAAAAATGTTTTCACATTTACTATATGATTTGTTAATTTATAATATGTATTCTATTTAAAGTATTTAATATTTTAGTAAAATCTAATTCTTTGCGTTTTGAAGAATGTACTACAATTGATAATGTCATGATTAGTTAGTTAGTTTATAGTTTCGTGGACAATGATGTTAGAGTACTAATAAAATAATTAATACAATTGAAAAATAATTAATCTATCTTCTAGGAGATTGATAATTTTTTTTATGGAATGACGTTGAACATTTGATACTTACTTGGTACGGCGAAACATACAATTTACATGAAATATAATGAAACCTATATAAAACTTTCTTATTTATATTATTTTTTACGACTAATGCTAAAATCCTATATTATAATAATTATTATAATAATTCCCGTAATACGTAGGGTACACTCGTCATAATAATAACGAAGGAACCGAGTCGCGTCTAGGATACCACTCAAGACTTCTGGATCAGTATGGTAACATTCAATTCCTAAAATTAGCCTTTGATTTTATATAATAAAACTTATGTATTTAAAAACAATGGTTTACAGCAATATTAAATCAAAATATTCGAACGCGAGCGTATAGTATATTTAATACAAAAGATCTACTATAATTTTACATTTTATAGATTTAATTGCTTCCAAATAAGACGTTAATGTCATTCTCATTAATATAAAGTTAAATTAGTTTTATTTGAAATATTTTAATTTTGAAATTCGTTGTATAAATGCACGGTTGTCAACATAATATTTTGTTATGTTAATTGTAACAGTTAAATATTATCTGATGTATAAATGATGCAGCATTATCAGTTTGGGATGACTAGATAAGTAATAATTCAGTGAAATTAAAAACTGACACCTTTAAAAAATTACTCGGATTTATAGTCAAATTCTAACTAACAATTACATTCGACAAGTGGTAGCTTATCGGGTTTAAAACACGTTCAATAATTAATTTACTTCGCTGAAATTTGAGCTTGCAATATACCTACAGAAAATCCCGGCGGGAAAACACGGGAAGCCCGGGAAATTTTTGCTTAAGGTTGTAATTTTCGGTGAGCGATGAAAACACCGCTGCAAATACACGTTTTCTAATTTAATGAAATAGATAGTTCTTCAGAGCATATTATTTTACATCACGTTTTTTTTAAATCTATTAATTGTATATTGTGTCGTATGCATATATATTTCCTCACTCAACAAATGGGGTTTGTATGAGGGAAAATAATTAATATACGAGTATTTCAATTAACGATTTGTAATCTAAATACATATTTTCAAACAACTTACGGATGATTGGAGAAAAAATATATAGAGGGAGAAACCTAAAAATATATATTTTTGTGGTAACTTTTAAAATAAGTTGCAAATAATGGTAAAAAGCTTGATTTTTAAATAAATAAAAACAAATACTAAATAAATGGCTACAAAACTTTAAACTATTATATTAAAGTTAGTGAAAAAGAACACGAACAAATAAAAACAAAATCTTAAATAATCAAACACTTTCTATTTAAATAGTCCATTGTTTTGGCCGAACCACTATGATACTTTCACATTATAAACTGTTAAATTTAAAAAACTTTTATTTATGTATCACAATCATATTTTATTTTACGCGACAGCTGTTTCGTCAACCTATGTTGACATCATCAGGTGTTACAATAACACTTGTAACATATGATAGGTTGACAAAACAGCTGTCGCGTAAAATAAAATACAATTCATCATATTTTTTGTGAATGTATACTTATACTTGTATACGAATACTGGATTTCACCCATGGTGGGTGATTAATTCATGGTCATAAAGAATTAAATAGGTGGAATGGGGAATGTTGTAATTACATAAAGCGTGCGCTTAACCCAACCAATGACAGGTCATAAGTCCTGTAAACACCTTGATCAACCATATTCAGTTTCCAGTTTGCATCTTCGTCTCTATTGAGATACAATTATAATTCATCATCATCATCAGCCGTCTGTCGTCCACTGCTGAGTGTAGGCCTCTCCCAAAGCACGCCACCGCCCCCTATTCATTGCCCCTCCCATCCATCCATGTCCAGCAAATACAATTGTGATAAATAAAACAAAGTTTTTTTAATTTTACTTTCTATTTAGCCCCGGTAAATATAATACAAAGTGTTTCAATTTATATGAATGAAAACATCTGTCTTCTAGGAGTTTTATTATATTTTTTTATGGAATAACATGTTTTTCCCTTCAAGGCATTCAAATATTTGCAGTGTGGTAATCCATATAATAAAAAAAAAAAAAATGTTGATATCAAGAAGGAATGTAGGTTGGAAGATGGTAATATGATGAAAATTATGAAAATTTTGTTTAGAACGCATGAATGAATAAAGTACGTTAAAAATAGTTTATGAATGATTAGCATGACTAAATTAATTATATTTAAAAGGTAATGGAAGAAAGAGGAAATTTAGAAAATTGCGTGGCGGATTCTCTCTGTAATTCCGAAGAATCGACGTGATAATTTTTTTAAAGCGACTATTGACTATAAATGTTAACAACTGGGCTTTTATAAAACTTAAATAAATACATCAATCATATTGCAAAATTTTTCATATAAAGAAAGATAGACAGCTCTATGAAATCAAATACTTAGTATAAAACATCACGTAGAAAGTGTACTTGAGCATTATGTATGGCTGAGGAAGATTATGGAAAATATTTTATAAAAGAAATACAATTATGACGTACACGCCTAGCCCGCTGTATGATTGTAGAGGAAACTCTTGGAGTACGTTGGCAGTTAGTGTGCCACCACATCCTCTGCCAAATATACCCCTCAGGGGATATAACGTGATACTTAGTACTCGTAAGTAAGAACTGTTTCATAACATTGTATCGTTAATCGCAGGAAATCTTAGCACCATATAAGTAATATTTAAATATGATATTTCGACTGACGAAATTTAGAATAATATATACAACTATACAATGGTTATAAGATAATGTGTTACTTTCTATAAGTATAAATGTAATATTTCCAAAAACCATAGCGAAAAATGTCTTATAAAATCATATATAAAATAAATTATAACTTTAAGAAAACTGGCATTTTTATATTATTGAACATTTAATCTAATTTTATTTATTTTTCCTTACTATATACCAATGAAGTCTGTTCTCTAGAAGGTTGCACCTTCTGTAAGGTGGAAAAGAGCTGTTCTAGCTTTCATAAGATGAGAGTAGTGATGTCAAGAGTTCCACTAAAGAACACCAAGGAGTTTGTCTACCTCGGGAGCAAAATAACATGGGACGGTTGGTCTAAGAGCGAAGTCGACAGCCGTATACATCAGGCTAGGTTTGCATTTAATAAAAAGTCGAAAATAATGGAATCGAATAATATCGACCTAAAGTGAGAATACTCCTCATCAAGACCTATGTATGGAGTATCTTGATGTACGGCTGCGAGACATGGTGCCTATCCGAAAGAGATAAACGGATACTTGAGATGTGGCCCGATAGAAGACTATTAGAAAATTTCCTGGAAAGACCACATCACAAATGAGGAGGTTCTTCAAAGAATCGAAGGAGGAAGGCACCTGCTCAGGACCTTGTCCGAAAGGCGTGCAAGATGGATCGGCCATGTAATACGACAAGAAGGCCTCTTGCATGCCACAATGGAAGGTATGATTGAGGGAACAAACTCTAGGGGACGCCCACGCCGACCTGTTGGTAGACGTGCGCTGTTTATCATATCCAGATTTCAAAAGAGCCGCACAAGACAGGGAAGAATGGAAGAGAAGAATAGAGAAAATTCCTGCAAACCAATCCTAGGATTGAAACCGGAGAAGAAGAGCTTTCATCTTTTGTCAATTTTCGTAAGGCTGATTATGTAGTGCACTGTATAAGAGTTTGATGGTGTCCCTTTTTTGTACCAGTCCTTCCGTTTTCTATATTACGTCAGATAAGTACGAGATAAGTACGTCAGTAAAAACCGGTGTGGCGGTCTATTCTTTGGATACGGTATGATAGTGAGTTAATTAGTTAGTTAGTTTGTTTAAAAGTTTCAAATTATTTGGTATTCGAAGGTTTTGTTATTTCACTTCGGAATTGTTTAAGAAGAATTTTTTTCCTTTCGAATGCTTTCTAAACACCCTGTATAGAGTGCAAATAGAACACAATTATTTTGCAAATTACATACATCAAGCCGTCCATCAACATGAGCGCCGAGCTCGGCAGCCAATCTTTATTAGGTATATGAACTTAGAAAAAATTGTAAAATAATACCAACAAGGCAACTCGGCTAAATTTTTTGTACGTTGTATGCTCTTGCAACCAAACAGCTTTGTGTTCGAGATGAATATTGGAATATAGCGTGTATTAATTATGCATGTACCTTATATTCCTGTTGGTGGACGTGCGCTGCTCATCATATGCAGATTTCAAAAGAGCCGCACAAGACAGGGAAGAATGGAAGAGAAGAATAGAGGAAATTGCTGCAAACCAATCCCAGGATTGAAATCAGAGAAGAAGAATATATTTTTATTAAATACGTTTGTTGAATCGTTGTTAATTATTATTAACCACCACTGACTCGTATCATATGCAATACATAAATCTCTATAAGTTGATTGTTTTAAAAAGAGAATATCTTTCTTAACGACTATATTTTAACAATCTTAAAATTTTATCTACTCCCAGCAATGTTAATACTCTGAGCAGGTATCGCAGTTGAGCACTTTCGCTTTTCAGGTTCATTGAGGGCTTTTTATTAATGTGAGAACTCTTTGCTATTCATCACTAAGTGACCTAACGAACATTAAGTCTTAAAAATTTTAAATGCCAATTTAAAATTATCGTTAACGGTCATGTGATGACTCTTACAGATTTAAGGGCTTATTAACCAATTTGGATAACGTCATTATGAGAATATTAATGATTGTTGAGACAGCGTTACATTTGTAAAAAATTATTATCCACGCTCATAAAAATAAAATAATTTATAATTAAGCGATATTTTAATTTTGTTAAGTCATCTACGATTTTTTTTAATACCTTCTTATCAAGTTTCATTTCGCACTAAGGGTATATTAATTTTTTTGTATGTATGTGAAGCATGGAACCAGAATAATAAACATCTTCTTCTTCTCCTTCCTTATTGTAGACCTATGTGGTCTGTTCTCCAGAGTGTTGCTCCTCTGTGAGGTAGATTCCCAGCTGTCCTTCCATATTTTAGGAGGTCTTCCACGAGGACGAGTCCCATGAGGTTGATTATGCAATGCAATATAGGGGAGTCTGGTGATGTCCATCCTTTGAACATGACCGTACCAGTCCCTTTTTCGCGGTCTGCTCCATCTTATATTATCCTAAACCTCACATATCTCTCTTATTCTGGTGTTCCTCACGCGATCTCTCAGTGTCTTGCCTGCTATCGTCCTCAGTGTCTTCATTTCGGAAGTCCTCAAAACTTGTTTGGTCCTTACTGTGTCTGCCCTTGCTTCGACGCCATATGTTATTATTGGTCTTACGCATGCTTTATAATTCTCATCTTACTCTAAATGGCCATGTCTTTGTTTTTCCATATTGTGGATTTAAGAGCCCCAGAGATTGCAGCTGCCCTGTTAACTTGGGCCTGTATTTCTTTCCGCAGATCATCTCCCGCCACCAGGTCAATGCCTAGATAATTGAAGGTCCTGACCTGTTCTATGGGTTGATTTTCTATAACCAGGTAACATGTTTTGGGTGTTTTGGAAAAGGTCATACATTTTGTTTTTTCGATGGAGATCGTCATGTTGTATTTCTTACAGGCGTGATGTAGTCTGTCTAGCATTTTTGGAGGTCATTATTGTTTTCAGATATGATTATAGCATCGTCTGCATAACAGACCATAGTGACAATTTGCTTTCCCATCCTATATCCCAGTTGTAGCGATTGGGTCTCCTCTATAAATTTGTCCTTTATCAGATTGAACAGAAAAGGGCTGAAAAAAAGAAGAGAAAATAATAAACATGAAATAAAAATAAAAACCTGCATTAGAACTGAAATCTCTTAGACGAATGAGTCATATTTGATAGAGTGTCAAATGCAAATTTAATAATTGAATGCGATGCAAACGAAAGTGTTTTGAACAAAATAAAGAAAGGGCCATTTGGATGGTTTAAATACAATGGAAGAATTGATAAATAATGAATACTAAAAGAAGTACGCGTTCACGACCTAAACGGAATTAGAAAAGAGCGAGATAAACGTGGCGCGATAAAATCAATCAAATGTTAAATGTCTGCCACGTGAGGAAAAATCAAAGTGATTGTATGATACGATGTATGAAATTCGAGGAATCGAGTGCGGAGGTCCATTTTCAGTTTCATTCGTGGAGACGGCGTGATGGATAGTGATTGAGTTAGTAAAACTTTTTACTTCTTCCGGTGCCGTGTCAGGTCCCCCCAACGTTGGCGATCACTGCAGCAAAGACATCTCTGTCCTGCGCTACTTGGAACAGGTTCTGAACTCTGTTCATTCCTGTCCAATTTTTATGTTCCGCAGCCAGGACAACTGCCTTCTACTAACTCCCCGAGATCGTTCCTGAGTAAAACTTTCAATGTATTCAACAACAACAAACCATCTGGTCGTTATCCTCGTAGGGGTAGGCAGAGAGAATGAACCGCCTCACTACTCTATCCTGGCACACCTATCAAGTTTCCTCCACATTCATATGGCGAGTCATACACGCACGTCGATTCTTCCGACTTCTAACATGACCAACCTTTAAAATTTGAGAAGTCTGAGAAATCGATGTGCATGCATGACACGATGTAGGATTGTTGAGGACTTTCAGGGAAGTTGGCATCATCAGGTATATTCAATCAATAAGGTATAATTAACTGTAATTAACTTATTGATTTAAATATATATTTATTGTGATTTTATAAGTGTTTCAAATTAAATAGATAGTAATATTGAAGTATAATAGTGTTAACGCCAAGACAATAGATAGTTATTGGAAACAAGAATTTATCAATGAAAGCGAAAATGGCACTCGTAACAATTTCACCCCATCTCTCCCAACTTCATCCTCCCATCGCAGCGTTGGCGTCCAATTGGTCTTCTACCACCTGGGTGCCACTCCAGCAATCTTTTTGGGTTTTGCGATGACGGCATCTTCTGCATATAGAATTTACTGGTTAAAAAAACGCATTGAAAAGTGATTAAATACATTTTTCTTGGAAATGACTTATTAGGCTAGGCTACAAGGTGATTTTTTCGTCATAGTTTTTATATGGAAACATGGCAATACCAAAAAAGCTAAATCTTAAATAATGAACATAATTAGCGTCATTTAAAATAGATGCATTCGGATGAATTTTTACATTAAGACTAATTAGATATAAATTTCTATACATTAGCGTATTTTCGAGGTTGTATTTTTTACACGATTCAATGATCATCTGACGAATGGATCTAATTAAAAAAAAACTAACTAACCATCACTCCGTCTCCCCGAAAGGGTACGCAGAGAGAATGGACTGTCATACTTTAACCGATGCGGCATTCCATCCTTCTGATTCGCCCCCGCGAGAGACGCGGTGTGATGGGTTACGAGCCTCATCGAAACCGGGTTGCGAGCCTCACCAATAGGCATCTCCCGCCCACACTTCGATCGTCCAACGTCCACAGAATAAATATTTAACAAATAATAAAAAAAATGATATAAAACAAAAAAATATAACTAATTTAACACATCATGTTCTTTCAATGGTGCACATGGTGTTAGCTTTACGATCCGGACTTTATTTAATTTGTATTCCAAGTATCCACCGATTTTTAAAAATTAACTGTAATAAGACACTTAAAACAATCCAACACTAGTAAAAACATTAAAATATTGTTGACGAAATTATTCAAATTGTTATTGCAACAAATAAAAATGTATTTTTACACCTGCCAAAATTTTTTAGATAACATTCTTAATATAATTATAATTAAATTGATACAAGTGGCAACCCGTGAATTATGAATGGAAATATGCTCTACCCTTGATTCACTGTTCAGTCGTAATCTTTATTAAGTTTTAACTTTTAATGTATTTTTTTTTCACATGTTAAAAAAATTACAATTAACAAAAACAAATTGTTCTTATTTTGTTATCTACGCTACTGTCATACAACAATAATCAGAACAAAATTCAAAATAATCTAGAAACGTTCTCGGGAACGCGCATTGTGCACGTGTGCATTTCGAATTTCTTTCGGAGGATCAGAGTATTCCTCTCTCGCTCTTATGTCTTCAAAATATTCTTGTTCAAATACTCTTTCTCGATGACGTCCTGTTTTACCTATTTATATTAGGATTACATAAAATCTCAAAATCAAACGTTTTTACCTTTATTTTTTAAGTATAAGAATTTTTTTTTTCTAATTTATAATAATATTTCAACATTATGAGAAAATACCTGTAAGTATGTGAGGAACAATGGTGTGGTGTTCCAATCTAACTTCCTACCCCTTCGGGGGACGGCGTAGGGTTGGTTAGTTAGTTGATTTTATAACGAAGAAATCTTAGAGGTCATGAATATTTGTTAGAATTTGTTAAAATACTGATACACACAAGTTAACTGTTTTGACGCTTCTCTGGGAATAAATTTTTAAAGCAGATTGTGTATTGACCATTTATCATGAAATACATATTCACTTCAAGAGATGTCAATTGTAAAAATAATATACGATCACGTGTTGTATTATTATGATATATATATGTCGTTTGTTCGTAACGCATACGAGATGAAACAGCTGGAATGAATAGGGAAAAATACATGTTTTAGGATAGCCCTCGGGTAGACTTGGTCGATTCGGATAAATAAATATGCTTTAACCGGTTTACGATGTCTTCCTTTGTCCATATAACCACTTTCCCTATCTGGCCAAACCGCTCTTCGGGCGAGGAGCTGTGCCGTGAATGGGATAGCAGATAAAAGGTTACTTCCGTCGGCTGTCCACTAGGCGTGACGTCATAAACCTGGAACTTTTGAATAAACGATCGTTTTATTACTTTATTGGACCAGATACATGCAACAGTGCTGAACGATTCTGTGTCCAGAGATTTCTTTATTAAATTATATTCAAAAACTAAGAATGTTAACTTGAGCAATACTGGCTGTGCGTAATGTAGTTTTAATGCCAACCCTTATGTATGTTTACAGTTTACAGAAAACTGTTGAAATTGGAACAGACTGTCAATGCAATCCAGCCTAGCGAAACTGGTCGCTGTCTAGTTACTAATTAACTAACCATCTATCCGCCACACATTTCTTTCCAGACATACTTCTCTCAATTCCTTAACATTGTGTCATGCACGCACGTCGATTTTTCCGCCTCCTCATATGGGCGACATTCCAAATTTGATATATTTGATCGTGCCACGTTTAGGTCCATTTACATCCTTAACATATACTTTTTTTACCATTCTTTCTTTATTCATTATTTCCATGTGTTTAAACCATCTTAATGTACATTTCATTATTTTGTTCAAAACACTTTTATTCGCACTGCATTCACTTATTTTATTTCAATTCGACACAATCATACACAGTTTTTCCACTCATTCGTCTAAGAGATATCATTTAAACTGCATTTTTTCTACTTTCATCTTTTTTTTTGCCAGTACCATACTCCGCTTCCTTACATAAGGGTCCGTACAAGAACACCATTGTGAACTGCCATTTTAACTTTTTTGAATAGGTTTTTGTTTGCGATGATAACTTTAAGAGTACCATTTACTTTGTTGCCTAGTGGAAGAAGGTTGAAAATAAAATATGATATAAACATCGTTTTTTAAACACGCTTGTGAAACCTTGCATTTTTCAGTAAGACATGCATTTTATATTATTTTACTGTGCGTGCTAAATACGTTCTTAATTTTGTGCATAGGAACATTGCCAAATTATTTAATTGAATTTCGTACATTGAATCAATCGCATGGAGTTAGAAAACTGTTGAAATTGGAACAGACTGTCAATGCAATCCAACCTAGCGAAACCGGTCGCTGTCGAATTAAAGACAAAAGTTGAAGTTACTAATTAACTAACCATCACGCCATCTATCCGAAGGGGTAGGCAGAAATAATGGACCGCCACACTTTTTTTTCCAGACATACTTCTCTCAATTCCTTAACATTCATTGATCGTGTCATGCACGCATGTCGATTTTTCCGACTCCTCACATGGGCGACATTCAAAATTTGACGTATTTGATCGTGCCACGTTTACGTCCATTTACATCGTTAACATACACTTTTTTACCATTCTTTCTTCATTAATTCTTTCCATGTGTTTAAACTATCTTAATGTTGATTTCATTATTTGAATAATTTTTCAATATTATTTGGTTTGTTTTAAGTGCCTAATTACTGCTAATTAAAAAAAACTGTGGATACGTGAACATAAATTAAATAGACAAAATATGTGCACCATCTAAAACGAATTTTATTTTATATCATTGTAATTTATAATTTTTGTTTTAGATTTATTTTGTGGATGTTGGAAGATTGAAGTGTGCGCGGGAGATGCCTATTGGTGGCGATGAAGTTCACAACCCATCACACCGCGTCTCCCGCGGGGCGAAAAGAGAAGGATGGAGTGCCGCATCGGTTAAAGTGTGACAGTCCATTCTTTCTGCCTACCCTTTCGGGGAGACGGCGTGATGATTTGTTAGTTCGTAAGACGTTGAATATATATGTTACAATGTTCACGTAACAAAACTCTAAATGTTGTTTTATTATATTCGAATTAAGAATTTGCATTGTGACCAGATAATGAGTTGCTATGAGTTGCTATGAGTTGCTTACATTTTTATCATATTGAGGCCCAAAACCTAAATTAAATTGTACTATTTTATAATTCATTTAGACGAAAGGGTTATTAAAGTTCTCTTTGATAATTTTAAAGTTCTAAAACATAGAAGCGCATCTGTTAAACCAATGTCACAATTAATTATTATATTATTATTATTATTATCTTGTTAAAACGTTCTTGGCATCATTACAGCGCAAGCCAAATCGATGCAAAGGATAAAGCTGTTTTATTGATTCTTGTGACATGTGATAGTTAATAGACATCATTTAATTCTCACGTGTATTCTGCACCAGAGTATGTATGTATTCTGCACAACAGTGTGACAACCACACTACCATTACCTGGAATCGAACGCGAGGCCTTCGGGGAGGCAGTCAATCCACTTACCACTCGGCCACGAAGGTCGTCTACGTCTAAGTCGTCTAGGTCGTCACGATGGTTTATATCGCTTTCCTTGAAAATTAAGAAATGTTGATATTGTGTATGTATGATTGAGAAATATAAGAATAATAACCTGAATTGTTTTTGAATAAAATATTAATTTTTTAATGTTAAGATTGCTACTAAAGGGGAATGCTTATTAAAATATTTTAAAATAATTTAAATACACATAATAATTATTACTTAAAAGCTATTTCTACCTCCTGGTTTATATTTTATTTTAAACTGTCGATGAAGTTAATACATTCTTACATTCTTGACTATGAATTATATAATGAATAGGATTGAAAACGTTTGTTTTATTGAAGATTCATTATAACTTATGTGAATGATATGAATCGTTTATCTAAGACATTATCAAATGTCGGACATTTGATAATGCCTAAGACAGGTGAAATATGTCATTTCCATAAATCGTAATTAAACTTCTAGAAAACGTACGTTTTTAATTGTATTAATTTTTGATACCATATAACATACCACATTTGATAATACTTTAGGCGAAACATTTCATTAACATAAGTTATAATAAAACTTCTAGTTGAAAACAGACGTTTTCAATCATATTAATTATATAAAATAGAGTTTTACGGCACCATATAGAGAAACGCTTGCGCAACACCATATGGAGGAACAAACACATGTTAACCGAAAGTAAAGACAGGATATACAAGGCATGCGTTCGCCCTATCATGACGTATGGAATAGAGGTCAGAGCCGATATCAATAGAACTAAGAACCTTCTTAGAGTAGCAGAAATGCGAACCCTACGCTCCAACGCAGGCAAAACCCTCAGATATCGGTTCAGAAATAAAACGATAAGGTCTGTCTGAGGTGTTGAAGACATAGTGAGATGGGGAGGAAGCAGAAGGCGCATTTGGAGAGACCACGTGGACCGCATGGATAATACGAGAATTGCAAAAATTGTTAAAGATGAAAAGAAGAGATGGAGAGATGGCTGGACATCATCATCCCAGGACAGTCCACCGTTACAAAACAGGTCATACGACCTAAACTAAGTGGAAGAAGAAGAAGAAGAGTTTTACATCACTTTTTAAGAAACAATAAATACGAATTATATTTTATTTATTTCAAGGGCTATAATTTACCATGACGAAGTAATGGCGGAAAGAAACTATTTTATTTTGACAATATAAAGTGGTGTAAAAACTAGTACAAGAGTCTTTCAATTATTTTAAATAATGCCACAAATTAAGTTAAGCCACAAATTAATAATGCCACAAATTATGAAAGGATCGCTGCGTTGGTTCGGACATATGGAACGCATGGATGGAGAAAGAATGGTTAAGAAAGTATACGTTAATGATGTAAATGGGGTACGAAGTCGAGGCAGACCGAGGAAAACATGGCATGACCAAATTAATCAAATTTTAAAGGTTGGTCATGTTAGAAGTCGGAGAAATCGAGGTGCGACTCGTTGTATGAATGTGGAGGAAGCTAGAGAGGTTTGCCAGGGTAGAGTAGTGTGGCGGTCCATTTTCTCTGCCTACCCCTGCGGGGAAACGGCGTGACGGTTTGTTTGTTTTGTTTGTTTTTGCCACAAATTAAGTGCTTCATACGAAAGAGAATGGCGGTTTATTCGGGTCGCAATGGGTTACTTATTAGATAATTAATTTAAATGAACTAGTTAATGAAAGAAAAACTAATCCTATGTTCTATTATTATGTAATACACGTGTCAAGACGATTGCCTACATTTGTATAGGATTCGTATAATTTCCGCTCAATTCGCAGTCAGATCAGCGGCCGAGATGTGTCTGTGGATCGATAACTGGTACCTGTCTGTCTGTGGTGGAGTTTTTTCGACGCCGAAGAAAGTAAACGCCGAACTGAGATTTCAATGAGATAACGCGGTAATAATTAAGACAGCTACCGTGATGTGCTATCCACAGAAAACTTTCATATCATACACTTGAAAATATAATTATCTATCTTGGATATTTCATTGTTTTGGGCGAAACACTATTTACATTTCAAAATGAATAGTATAACTAATTAACTAACTAACTAACTAACCATCACGCCATCTCCCCGAAGGGGTAGGCAGAAAGAATGGAACGCCACACATGTTAACGATGTAAATGGAACCAGAAATAGAGGAAGACCGAGGAAAACGTAGTACGATAAAATAAATCAAATATTGAATGTCGGCCATGTGAGGAGTCAGAGAAGCCGACGTGCATGCATGACACGATGTATGAATGTTGAGGAATCGAGAGAAATATCTCAAGAAAGAAAAGTGTGGCAGTCCATTCTTTCTGCCTACCCCTTCGGGGAGACGGCGTGATGGTTAGTTAGTTTTTTTTCTTTACCATTCTGTCTTTACTCATTCTTTCCATGTGTTCAAACCATCTTAATGACCCTTTCATTATTTTGTTCATAACACTTTCATTCACACCTTGACTTGCATTTGTCACACTATCATATACAGATTTGTCACACATTCGTCTTAGAGATCTCATTTATACTGCATTTATTCTTCTTTCATATTTATTTTGCCAGTTCCATGATTCAGTTTCAAACATCAGGGTCGGCACAAGAACACCATTATGCACTGCCATAACTGATTATTTTTTTTGAAATTGTAGCAACAGCTGTTTCGCTAACCTATGCACAATTCTTAAATACAAACATTTGTGGAGATACTTTAAAACTTAGCAATACTGTATATACTCGTATGTATTATAATAGTATAATAATAAAATGTAGCATATGTTTTGTATATTTTTTTGAAATATTGTTTTTAATTTTACAGCGTTTTTAAAAACATGAAATTTTATTGATTTCGTTTCAGTAAGTTTCATATATACTAACTAGAATACATGTACGACTTATGTGTATGAATGTGAAGCATGGAAAGAAAAAATAATAGTGAAAATATAATTAATGCTACAGAATTGAGATCTCTTAGATGAATGTATAGTAAATCTGGATACAAGGTAGTAGATAATAGTAAATCTGAAATTGAATGAACACGGGTCAGTTATATAGTTTAGACACATGGAAAGCATGAATGAAGAAATTATGATAAATAAAGTATATTTAAACGACGTGAACGGAACTTTAATAGAAAAAGAAGATGACCGAGTAAAATGCGGCACGATCAAATCAATCAATTATTAAATGAGAAATCGACGTGACTGCATATATGAATGTTGGGGAATCGAGAGAAGTATATCATGAAAGAACACTGTGGTGATCCATTATTTCTGTCTACCTTTTCGGGGAGACGGTGTAATGGTTAGTTAGTTAGTTCGAATACTTCTTCTTCTTCTCCTTTTAGACCTTTGGTCTGTAACCTGTTATCAGGCTGGCCTCTCTAGCTATCCCTCCATCTCTTTGCTGGTCTTCCGGGGGGACGGTAGCCGGTAGGAATCTGATGCGCCATAGCGCTTGGGATTCTGGTGGGGTCCATCCTCTGCACGTGCGCATTCCAGTATCTTCTGCGTTGTCTGCCCCATCTCACGACATCCTTCATCTTGCAGATTTTGCTGATATCCGTGTTCCTTACCCTATCTCGAAAAGTCTTTCCTGCTATCATCCTCAGCGTCCGCATCTGTGCCACCCGCAGTCTAACTTTAGTTAGAATACATTAGTTATTAAGTATCACCACAGAGTTACTGATATTAGTTGAACATATAAATTATCAAATTTTGCAGAAACCCAAAAAAGAATGCATCCTTTTTAATATTATTAGATTAAAACGCAAAACATAATTTAATAAAAGAGTTGTTTACTGAATTTCGTAGCAAACAAAATGTACACGCTCAAGGCTTCACTTGTCTGTTAACGTTAAAATTTATGACGTCTTTCTTCTCCTTGGGAGGGTAATATCGAATAACACGGGGCTAACTTGTAAACAAAAATAACTTATTTATTATAATAGGCGAGTTATGAACAATACATTAGTTATACCACATATATATTATGTTAATGCGGGTTATATGATCTTAATATTATTTGAAAAATATATATTTCCTGGTTTTTATTTTATATAAACCAGATTGTTAAATGTTACTTAAGAGTCAAACAAATTATTGAATAATTTAGCATGTTAAGGGAGTGGGAACGGGAGAGAAATCTGAAATGTGACCCTATTCTTTTCTACAAAAGCTTTTAAGCTTATGTTTCTAAGCTCCATTAGGCGGCGGCGGCTCATTTTTTTCAGAGAACAATCTTAGCGATTTGGTTACTGTGGTTACCTCAGTCTCATAATGTACACGTAAGCTACAAAATTTTACATATTGTGTTTTCTTATTTGAAGGTCGTTGTGATATATTTAATATCTTCATGAACCAAGTGGCATTTAAAAGCTTTTTAAGTGCCATTAAAATCTATGGAATAGTAAAAAATATCTATACGAATTAAAAAAATAAGACTCACAATGGATAGATATTTTAATAAGTGCAAACTATGATATAAAGATAAACAATATTCTATTATATTTAATTCCGGAAATTCAAACAAAGACACATCGTTCTTCTAAATTTTCTGATGAAGCACTCACACGCACTTTATGGTTAGACATTTTAAATTATGAAAACAAAACAAAAATTGTAAGCTTCCACTTGTGTTTATCGTCGACCGGTTTCGGCAGCTTGATGCCATCTTCTGTTATATCTGGCATCAAGCTCCCGAAACCGGTCGACGATTAACACAAGTGGAAGCACACTAAATATATAATAATAAAGACATTTTGTATCAACATTTTATTATTTAAAATGAACTTCTACCAATAAATTTCTATAAAAAATGTTAAGTTGACATTTAAAACATAAAATAATAGTAATAAAACATTTTGTTTTTAATTACGGTATAGTTATTATAATTGATGCCGATAATACAGAGTATTTATTACTCGTATATTGGTCCGATGAAGCCTGGGTCCAAGCGAAACAAGTTGGTATCAATTATAATAACCATACCGTGGTTAAATACAAAGTGTTTTATTATTTTATATCTTTAAGTTTGTTTTTATTCTTGTATCGTATGAGAACTGTATTATCGGAAACATCTAAAACTCTCAGGAATAATTAATATGAATTATATGCGTTAACCAACACTAGACAATTTCACGGATATCCGCAAGAATTAAACAAATCGTTTATGATCATCGCAAGGTCGTAAATTAACACAATCAAGGAAAGAATCTGCGAAAGTAACAGTCTTTTATAGGTTTTCTGTGTCCGCATTGACCCCAACTAAGTTTATACATAAATAAACATATAAAAAAAACACCGGTAAATTTAATATCTTATTGATAGTCGATTGTAATTTAATTAAGCAATAAACCATTTTCAAAATTTTCAAATATAGCAGATTTATCATGACGTATCGTTATTATTAAATTTTAATATTACTTTTTAACTGGGGACATTGATATTAAATATGCTTAATATGTTAGTGATTAAAAAATCTTTGTATTTTAGTATAAATTTCACAAAGTAGCCCCTATTGGAATAAATTTAAGATAAAAATATACATAATATCATGTTTAACATGAAAATTGTGTGGAGTGAATAAATTATTTTTTTATAAATCGAACCTCTGCTATATACACTAGGTGTTCTTAAAAATCGGCTATGTTTAAAGTTTGTACAAGTCTTTTGTTTAGATTATTAATACAATTAATATTTTTGTACATTTGATTTAAACAAATCTTCAGAATTAATTAAGATTTAGTTTATGAGTAACAACTTTTAATGATTGAAGAAATGACAGTCAGATAATTAAATTAAAACATTATGCAAACGATTTATATTTTTATTATAACCATTACTTAAAACGTAAAATCACAGAATCTTTTACTGATTTAGCAAATTATAGGATTCACATTTTCCCCTCTAAAACATCTCCAAAGGTTTTGAGATTTTTATTGTTTCTTCAATTTTAAGCTTCAATAACATTAATTTCTATTTTAATTTGAGGAACCTAAAATTTAAATAATCACTCTTTTTCAATAACAGAGTATGATAAATATGAATACAACAAAAAATAGAAAATTTAAAGGCTTTAATTGATAGTTTTTTTATTGTTACCCAGTATTATCCTTTATTGGGAATTCTATTCAATTTCATACATGCATTTTATATAAAATAGGAATTCTTATCGTTTTTTATCGACGTTACGTATTATTATTGTAAAATAATGCTAATAATTGAAGATTTTCACAGGATGTAAGAAACACAATCACTTTGAATATGAAGAAAGTTTTCGATTTTTGGTCTATTGCCGTTATAAAAATATAACGTCTATGTAATGAATTTTAAAACAATAAAATCTCTTTTTTATATTCTAATGACGAAATAAACAATATACTTTACGCTTGTCGTATCATTAAAATATCAAATTTGTGAATGTGTATATTTTAAATAACGAAAATATGTGTACAAATGTTAAAAAAACACCCAGAATAACTATATATTATTTTGGAAAACAAGATGAATAAAATATATATTTTTTCTTTCTTTCACGATCAAAAATGAATAAAAGTATTTTGGTAAAAAGTTACAAGTAATATCATTATCTAACTATTTAAAAGTCACTACGTCATGCATTAGCTGAAGACAGTGGACTTCTCTTTCGGTATTCTTCTTATTTTTTCCTATTATCTTATTACGCTATTTATTATAAAAAATATTACAATTTTAATAATAATTTCGGTTTTTATTTATACAATTTTAAAATATTTTTTCCCTTATCTATCAGACCAAACAGTTTAGCTTCACTTTTAAAAAATTGATACGTTAACGAATTAAGCATCGTCTTTTTTACGTTTTCAATGGATTAAGATAATGTAATTCACGTTTTAATTTGCTCCTTGAACAATTGTGTTAATTTATAAAAGGTGTGACCTGCTTTTCTTTGCATTCGATAACGCGCAAAGCTAGACATGTCACACTCATAAAATATAAAATAAAATAAAAAAATTCCGACCTTTCATTTAAAAATACATACAAAATCAAGTATGATTATATGAAACTAAATGGCGATAGAACAATAGGATAAATATTGCCTATAGCAACACAAGATAATCAAATTAGCAGAGACACCGAGTCACACAATGCGGGGTCATAAATCAACAAATCATCGACCAGCACATTAATGTCAAAACTTAAAGTTGCGTAGAATAACATTCAATCAGTTCCGAATAATTCAGCGTTTTATTAGTTGTCGAAGGCATTTATCACTTTATAAATTTCTCGGCGCCTCTTCGCGAGCGGTTGACAAATTTAATAAAAATGTAAATTCAAACGATCAACCTACAGCTTCTGTAGTAGTTATGACATCTACTAGAAGATAAAACTGACGGGATAAATTATGCTTAACCGTTTCGTTGACCTTTGACAATCTTACATATATTAAGCGTAAATAGTTGCTCTTTAAAGAGTTATGTTCTTCTGTACTTATAATTATTTAATAAATATACGTTCATATTGCTTTACACGTATTTGTTTTTAATACAGTAATTTTTTCAGATTTGTAGTATAAAATATAAAATTATACTTTTATTATATTTTTTAACGGTTTTGTAATAACACATATACCTAAGCGTTATTAATTAATATAGAATCAAAATTGTTGATGCTAAATATGCTTATTGCGTCTTAATCAAGATAAAGTTATAATTAAAAATCTATATATTATATTTTATACATTTAAAATAATAACATTTTGAAGTTCTTGCTGGAGTTGGATTGTTTTAAGTGCCTCATTACAGTTATTTAAAAGAACGGTGGATACGTGAACGATAAATTAATTAAACACAAAAGTCCGGATCGTCCAGCTGGCAACATGTGCACCATCTAAAAGAACATTATGTGTTATATTATTTTTATTTTGTGATTTTATTTTACATCATTGTATTTCATATTATTTTTTTAAGATTTATTTTGTGGACGGACATCGAATGAGAAGGATGGAGTGACGCATCGGTTAAAGTGTGTCCATTCATTATGCCTACCCCTTCGGGGAGACTGCGTGATGGTTAGTTAGTTTTTAAATTTATTTTTAATACGGTTCCAATTAATTTTGTGAAATCAAACAGAAACTAATTTCACTGCACCCTTTTCAAAGGTTTCCACTCTAAAGTAGTGAACCCCAAATTTTCAACTCCCCATATTCCAATATCAATTAGCGGGCAGGCCTGCAAACAGCGTAGGCTTGATATGATGTCTAGACATGGGGTCTAGGGGGGGTGGAGGTGAAGCGGTTGCCATGTACGCCATCACGAGATGCCATAGCAACGCGCTATCCTCCCCCCTGTCTGGTTACCATGGTACCACAGGTATCCCTTGTCCGGGAAATGCCCACACCGTGACAATTGCACACACACCAGCTCCCGGTAATGTAGTTTTAATATCTACGTTGCATGCTGCATACAAGTGTTATTTATAGATAGCTCGGAAGGCGTGGCCTAGGACTGCCTCCACGATCAATACTTTGCGAGGTCTATTCTGCGTAATAAAATATGTATCAGAACCGTGTCGTTAATCCTTGAGCATATTTATTCATTGAATATCGTTATATTTGGGAAATAAACACCTTATCTCAAACGTACCTGAAAAGCTGAAAATATCTCGATGAATTTTTATATATTACGTATTGCATACAAGTTCATGACGATTTTTTTTATAGATTAAAGGCCAAAAAATATCAGTTTTATATCGTTCTCTAGATGTTTAAGGTGTAAACTAGGTCAGAAAAAATAAACTCAAATGTAGAAAAATCATTGTTTTAATTCATAAAAAAATCGTTAATATGGAATTCCACAGTTTTAAAGCCCTAACTATCTAAAAGTGAATTTCTTTTAAGGAAATTTCCATTAAGTTAAAAAAATTAAGATGGTACATAAATTATACAACTCATGAACCATTTTTTCGATATAATTTAAAAATAATACCTGTATATATTATATATATAAAAATTGAAATAAAGCCACCTCTTCTAAGAAACTACAATATTTTATGTTAAATACCCGAAATGTAACTAGTTTTAAGGAAAATTGTACTTGTGCTGGTTAATTAATGCCTAGGAACGGCGATGGGGTCCGCCACCTATCAAATCGCTTTTCCCGCGAGAGTGAGCACAGGAGGGTGGAGTGCTGGATTGGTACTTGGAACATTCGAGGAGCTATTAAAGGAAAGATGAATGGGATGTGTAATGATTTTGAAAATAAATGTATAAAGAATCGAAGTGCGTGTATGATATATCGTTGTATGAATATGGAAAAAGCTAGAGAGGTGTGTCAGGATCAGGATTCTCTCAGCCTACCCTTTAGGGAAAACGTGATTGTTTGTTCTTGATGTTAATTAGTTTTAAATAAACATTTGACATACGAGTATGTTAATGTGAAACTCATTGTGAAATTTTGTCACAACACAACATATTTTGGTGTTAGAACAATACAATACAATTTTTTTTTTATTAGATCCATGTTTTCAATTAAACGACATATTGTTTAAATTGCGACTTGGAGGTTTAATGATGTTTAGAGTTATCACAAAAAAAATTTTTCGTCAACCTATGTTGACATCATCAGGTGTTACAATTATTTTTATGACATATATTTTGATTGATTAAAATTACACTTATTATTCCTGTGCCTATTTGGTGAAATATATATATATATTTTTTGTGAATGTATACTTATACTTGTATACGAATACTGGATTTCACCCACCGTGGGTTATCAATTCTGACTTTTCGTGCACATGTTGAGAGGATTTGTGGCACTGCACTGAAGATGTTGGGCTTCATCGTCCGGACCGGCAGAGTTTTCAGGGATCCCAATGTGCTCAGAGTCCTATACAACGCATTGGTTCGGAGCAGACTCGAAAGTGGTTCTGTGATATGGAGTCCTCACGAGGCGAGATATTCCATTATGCTGGAGAGGGTTCAGAAAAAATTTCTCAGGTATCTCTACATGAGGGAGTATGGTAGCTATCCTTGGCTCTATCCCACGGCATTTCTTTTGGGAATGCTCGGAACCAATTCTCTACAGCTTCGAAGAGATGGACATCTAATTACCCATTTCTTTAGATTAATTAGGGGATGCTTCGAGAACTCGGTCGTACTGGAGGGTGTTCGGCTTTTTGTCCCCGATAGATATCTCCGACAGCGACAGCACAGATTGTTTTACCTACCGGCTGCCAGAACCAATCTGCCTCTGGTGACACCGGTGGGAAGAGCAATTAGTCTGCTGAACGCGGTCTCCTCGGAGATCGACGTCTTTCATGTTAGTGAAAGTACGTTCAGAGGGCAAATACTCTTAATTCTGGAGAGTATCCTGTCTTCCTAATGTTGAACCATCTCTTATGCGTTTCTGGTAGTATACTATATATAATATATTATTTTACCTGTTCTCAATAGATGCCTTAAAAATAAATTTTGTAATGTCTGTTGATGAAATAAACTGATTTGATTTGATTTGATTTGAATTCATGATTTAAGATGATATATGAGATACAATTAAATAATAAATATTATTTGGAAATGTTATTGAATAATGGAATTTGGTTTATATCATATGCATAAAGTCTTAATAATTAAATATGAATAACTTCTAAATAAATAAATAAATTCAATCAATACACATCTTGAAGGAACCTAAAAATGGAATCGTGATAGTAAAGTAAAAACATTTTTTTAAATGTATTTTCACTTTCATTAGTTTTTACACCACTTAATATTTATCTTTAAAAAAGTCACAACAAATATCAAGTGCTCCATACGAAAATAACTTTTTATTTTAAAACATAGTAGGTCGACAGAAGAACACCATTGTGCACTGTCATCTTAGTTTTTTCAATAAATTGACTCCTTTTTTTACCGATAACTAAGTCATACAACCATACAAGAAATATTAAGTATATATATTTTAACGTGGAATATTTTAACTTGTATACAATATAAAGAGACACATTTTATTAACACTGTAGATAATTGATAATATAAAATAATTTTAAGAAAATGTAATATATATATTTTATTTTATTTTAATATAATAAATCAGAATAAATGGTAATGTAATTTTATGCTTCTTTCAACCAAGTGAAATCATTCTTCCATTGAATTCAAATGAAAATGTAACATTTATTCGTGTCAAAAATGATATTTTCAGTGTTATACTATGCAATACCTAAACATTTCATCCATATAAGTTAATTATCTCCCCTACGCATTAGCCGGTAAGAGGATTTCGAATTTGCTTTCCCTCTGGTTGAATCTAATTTCACCCTCGAATTTTCCGACCGTTCTATAATATAATCTATGAAGAGTAACGAGATACGAAAACCCCTTTTCACTAATATCTGCATAGCAACGGGTACAAATGAATAGAACCTAACATACATATGGCTTAACCTATGTTTCAGAGAAAATAATTTAATGAAAAATGTAATATTTCCCTTAGTTACCTTGGTTTCTTTATTAAGAGATTATAGGTATACTGTCTATTAGGCCTATTTAAGAAAGATTTTTTGACTTAGTTTTTTATAGACTAACCATCAGGGATTTATATGAATGGCTTAAGAATTAATCATAGAATCTCGAATGTGATCGGAAAATTGCTTATTATTATGAAGTAATACACTGGTCGTGTCCATGATTAAAACTTAGTCGCCCGGATCAGGTGCCAAGCGAATAATTGATTCTATTTATGATGGTTATGAAAATGAGAACCTTCTTTTACTTTATTTATTTATAACTTTTAATTTGAGCTGATCCAACATTCATATCATTAAATTCTACTTAGAATTTCCAATGATTTGAAATATATATTCTTTTCTTCCAATTTACTATACACGTCCTTGATAGTTACTAATGATAAACCGCTCTATGATAAAACCGCTCGATGAATAAAATAATAAGTATGATAGTGAAAACACTATTTTTAAACTAACAAACTAACCATCCCGCCGTCTCGCTGGAGGGGTAGGCAGAAAGAATGTACCGCCACATTGTTCTCTCCTGCTCGGGTCCTCTGAATTAATACATCGTATCATGCACGCACGTCGATTTTATACGCTACCGAAAATGTATATACAATATATTGTGCACATTTTTCTCCGTCTACTTCTATATCAAGCTCCGTTCGCGTCGTTTACATACTCGTCACCATTCTGTCTTCATTCATTCTTTCCATGAGTTCAAACAATTTCGTTATTTTGTTCAAAACATCATTAATTTTTTATTTGCATTTTACATTTTAAAATATACAGATATAAGAAAGGAATGTAGAGCGGAAGAAGGTATTATGAACAAAATTATGAAAGGATCGCTGGGTTGGTTCGGACATATGGAACGCATGGATGTAGAAAGAATGGTTAAGAAAGTATACGTTAATGATGTAAATGGGGTACGGAGTCGAGGCAGACCGAGGAAAACATGGCATGACCAAATTAATCAAATTTTAAAGTTTGGTTATGTTAGAAGTCGGAGAAATCGACGTGCGTGAATGACTCGTTGTATGAATGTGGAGGAAGCTAGAGAGGTTTGCCAGAATAGAGTAGTGTGACAGTCCATTCTCTCTGCCTACCCCTGCGGAGAAACGGCGTGATAGTTTGTATTGTATTGTAAATATACAGATTAACCACAAATTTGTCTAATTAGTGCACTTATTCTACTTTCATTTTTATTTTGCCGTTAAATTAAATACTTCCATACATAAGGGTCGAAAGAAGAACACCATTGTGCACTGTCATATTAGATTTTTTGATAGGATTTTGTTTGCGATGAAAACTTTATGGGCACAATTTGTTGCCTGCCTCAATCCTATTCATTTTGCTTTGTATTCTGAGTTTTATTCTACGAAAGATCTAAATTATATATAAGTTATAACATCTCACTATATTATTTGTCAGTTGCATGCATCGTAAATACAAAAAACTGAAATATTACTTTACTCGTTATTAAAATAAAGCGGTCTAAAATGTAAAATTTATACTATATCTTTATTTCGAAATAACGGCACGAAATTGTGTATAATTAAATGACTTTCTCAAACTTTACAAAATAAAGAATGCACGTATTTTTCTGCTTGTTGCCATCGAGTTATTTTTGAAAGGAACCGTAATTTTCAGCCAAAATCCAAAGATTGATAGCTGAAGATTACACCTTTCTAATATCAAAATAAATACAGAACACCTCGAGTTTACATTCGTACAATACATATTAACGTCATGTCCCACATTAATAATGTATATTATATAACTGCAATGCTTAAAATAAATATTATAAAAATTAAAATGGCTTTGCACAATGAATATTTTTAACTGATACTAGTTACTCTGTTTCAAAGGTAGAAAATTAAATAGGATAAATAATAATGAAATTCACAGGAGTAATAGGATGAAATCGATGATTGTGTAAATGTTTTGTTGAGGTAATAATTAAGTGCACAATGGTGTTCCTGTACCCATAACGATGGGACCCATAACGATAGGATGTGGAACATGTAACTGGGAAAAGGAGGATGAAAGTAGAATAAATACAGTAGAAATGAAATCCTTTGAGATGAATGTGTAGTTAATCTATATATGATAGAGTGTCAAATGCAAATAAAAGTAAATGCGGTGCGAAAGTGTTATGAACAATATAAAAAAAGGAGGATTTAGATGGTTTGGATACGTAGGTACAATGAATGAAAAAAATAATGGTAAAGAAAGTATACGTAAATGATGTAAACGGAACTAGAAATAATGTAATACCGAGAAAAACGTAGCATGAAAAAATAAACCAAGTAATAAATGTCGGGCACGTGAATGTTAAATTAATGAATGAATGTAGAATAACCGAAAGCAGAATATCAAAGAACTGGTTGTCCATTCATTCTACCTACCCATTCGAAGAGACCTTTTTTAAATATGTATAATAGATATCAAGAATTGAGAATAAAGCGTGATTTGATTACTCAATTAGTTAATGTACCAAACGAACGAGTATATATTTATAATGTTTATATCTGGAACGTACACATCTACCCCAGTAAAAGGGTATATTTATTTATAAGATATTAAATATTGATGAAAACTCTGTTTTAATGAATTAACATTAATTTTATTTTTAGTGACATATATCGCTTTGCTAGGGCGCTAGTAAATCTTCTTCTTCTTCTTCTTTTAATAAATCTGACGATCTGTGACACAGAAATTATGTCTCTTCGGATGATGAGGACCAGCTGTCCACTCTTAGGCGGTCTTCCAGGTGGGTGGTGTCCGGAAGGGGATTTCATAAGCGGCTGTATATGCAAGTTTGCCACCATCCATTCGGGCTACATGGTCCCTCCAGTATCTTTTTCTTCGTCCATTGAACGATAACCTCTTGTATTTCTTATGTCTACGTTACGGACACGATCTCGGAGAGTTTTTTACATACGCTAGTAAATGTTATAGAAAAATATTTGAAAAATCTTATTTTAATAAAATGCTTTCGTATTCATATTCTCGATTTCCTCTTATTGTGTTGCACGACCTCCCACGGCATCCATAAGGCAGACAAATCCCGGGCAAACCACCAAAGAGATGGATCGATAGCTAGGAGTCAATCTATCAGGAGGCCAATTCCTCTTTATAACACGCTACAAGACCACTAAGAAGAACAAGTAATTTTTCACAATTATCTCATTTGTATGATATTCTGTGTATGATAGAGTGTCGAATGAAAATATAAGAAGTGAATGCGGTGCGAATGATGGTGTCATGAACAAAATAATGAAAGGATCATTAAGATGGTTTGGACATATGGAAAGAATGAATGAAGAAAGAATGGTAAAAAAATTATATGTTAATGATGTAAATAGTACCAGAAATAGAGGAAGACCAAGGAAAACGTGGCACGATCAAATAAATCAAATATTGAATGTCGGCCATGTGAGGAGTCAGAGAAATCGACGCGCGTGCATGACACGATGTATGAATGTTGAGGAAGCGAGAGAAATATGTCAGGAAAGAAAGGTGTGGCAGTCCATTCTTTCTGCCTACCCCTTCGGGGAGACGGCGTGATGTTTAGTTAGTTAGTTAGTTTATCTCATTTGACAATGCCTGAGCATGGTGATATATAATAATATGTCACTGGCATAAAATATTCAAATCAAATTAAATCAAATCAGTTTATTTTCTCAAAAGACATTACAATTTTTTTTTATATAATATAATATTATAGTTTAAGGCATAATAAATATATAATACCAGGAACGCATGAGAGATGGTTCGACATTAGTAATACAAGATACTCTCCAAAGTCAAGAGTATTTCACAAATATGAAAGACATCGATCTCCGAAGCGATCATATTCAGCAGTTTGATTGCTCTCCCCACCGGCATCACCAGAGGCAGGTTGGTTCTTCAAGCTGGGAGATAAAACAGTCTGTGCTGACGCTGTCGCAGATAACCATCCGGAACATAAAGATGGATAGCCTCCAAGATGACGGAATTCTCAAAGAATCCCCTGATAAGTCTGAAGAAATGGGTAAGTGTGCACCCATCCCTTCTTATCTGGTCCCTTTTATTATTCTCTGGTATTATAAAACCTTTAGAAAACAGACGTTTTTTATCAACATTAAACACGAGAATTGTGGAAAAAAATAACAAACGTGGCTTGATCAAAAGAATTAAATATTAAATGTCGGTCACATGAGACGTATGAATGTAGAGTAAAGGAAGCCAAATCAAATCAAATCAGTTTATTTTCTCAAAAGACATTACAAACATTTTTTATAGTTAAGGCATCTATTGAGAACAAGTGAGAGAAGTATATCATTAAATAACAATGTGGCGGTCCATTATTTATGCCTACCCATCTGGGGAGATGGTTAGTTAGTAAGTTAGTATTGTAGTACTAGTAATATGAGTATTGTGTTCAAATCGAAGTGATGGTATTTGAAAAATAATAATGTATAACAAATTGTGACAAACGTTCGAACGGTGAGAAACTGGAGCAAGTTACCAAATTTTGTTTATCTGGGAAGCATATTTACAAGAGTTGGAAAAATAAAAACAAAATATATGGCGCTCTCAGAGTCATTGTTGGAAATAGAAATATATCCACTGAAGAAAATATGGTAGTACATAATGGAGTTCTAGTGCTAACTCTTATGTAAGGAAGTGAAGCTTGGTAGAAAAGGATGAACGGATTAATGTCGTAAAAACGAGATCACTGAGAAGAATGTGCTGAAAAACTGTATATGATAGAAAACCAAACGACGAAATAAGAAAGAAATGAAAGGCAGATGATGGCATCATCAGTAAAATTAATAAAAAATATGTTCAAACCATCCCAGAGATGGTTTGAACATATGGAACGAATGGACGAGAGAATAATGGTTAAAATGTTGTATACATGCAGTGTGAGTGGAAAGTGAAGCCGTGGAAGACCAAGGAAAGCACATTCAAAGTCGGAAAAATCAACGAGCGTGCACGTTACGATGCATGAATGAAAAGGAATATAAAAAGGTATGTCAGAAAAGAGAAATATAGCAGTCCATCCTCTTTGCCTACCCCTCCAGGGAAACGGCGTGACAGTTAGTTAGAAAGAGTATTGTAGTATATTTAATCTGTAATTTTTCATTATTTTTTAAAAATAAAGTGTTCTCTTTTGTTAAATAATACGAATGAAAACGTCCGTTTTCTAGAAGTTTTATTATTTTTTATGAGTATGACGTGTTTCGCCTTTCTATGGCATCATTAAATGATATTTGATAATGCCTTAGAAGGGCGAAACATTCATTCCTATAAAATATAATAAAACTTCTAGAAAACTGGCGTTTACATTCGTATTTATTATTTAATATGGAGTTCAAGAAACAAAAAATATTCTCTTGTGTTATTCTGTTGAATTATAAAAATCCATCCCACAAAAATGTGTATACATGTTAAAATTCATTATTTTTCATTCCTATTTATAGATAAGACAAGAAAGCGATGTAAAATTTACATTTATGAGTCCTTTATATTCATAGATGAGTAATTAAAAAATCGTGTATCCGGAAAGAAAAGTTCATCCTGCTGTAAAAATACAATAATAATAATACGAACATCTTGATTTTGAAACGGAATTATACTTTTACAATCCTATTCCAGTACATTGTATTCGTTTTCACATTTATTTGATTTGAGAGATGGGTGGCTGAAAAATATATTCGCTTTTTTGGGTGAGGCGGTGTTCATTAAAAATATATTGCAAATTATGTAAAGAGTGCTGCCTCACTGACGTTGACGTATTTGGGATCCTTCTGAAATTTCTTAGTTTCATATCGTTATTTTATTTTTGGTTCACCATTTTGTGTCCCTATGAGTCATCTTTATGTTTTTCGTTTGTTATGTCTCATTTGTGTATACTATAAATAAATAAATAAATAATAAATAAAGGAAGACACGGCATGATCAAATGAATCAATTACTGAAAAGCGGCCATGTTCAATGTAGGAACAATCGATGAGCATGCATGTCACGATATGTGAATGTAGAGTTATGTCGGCATAGAACTGCATACTCCTGCGGAGAAATGGCGTGATGGTTAGTTAGTTATCATCATCATCATCAGCCGTCTGTCATCCACTGCTGAATGTAGGCCTCTTCCAAAGCACGCCACAGACCCCTATCCATTGCCGCTCCCATCCATGTATGTCCAGCAATCCTCTTCAGATGTCGACTCTGCGGAATCCTGTACGCGGTCTTCACTCCAGAACCCGTCTCCCCCATCGGCCGTCGGTTCTCCGACAGATATGGCAAGCCCATCGTCACTTCAGCCCGCCTATCCTCACCTCAGTCACCTTGGTTTGTTGACGAATAAATTCGTTTCTAAATCTGTCCCTCGAGGTTATTCCAAGCATGGCTCTATCCATGGCGCGTTGGGTGACCTTGAATCTGTAGACTAAACCTTTTGTCAGTGTCTACGTCTCGGCTCCGTACGTCATGACTGTCAAGACGCACTGGTTGAAGACTTAAGTCTGGAGACATTGTGGTATTTTAGAGGTGAGAACATGACGTAATTTTCCAAAGGCCGCCCAACCCAACTGAATTCTTTGGTCAGTAGTTAGTAATAATGTATTTAGATTATTTTTGTATGCATTATTTAAATTGAAATTCAACAACGTTAATATTTTGTTGTTGTTTTCTTGGGCCAGCCTGTTCTGATCATAATGCGCGCGGGTATACGGGGTACATTAAACTACTTGAGATACAGTCGGGCTCGAGGGCAGAAGAGGAGAAGCGACAAACTGTTATTTATTATCCTTTCTCTTGCATTTATTCCTACGTGTAAGGTGTACACTGCCACTGGCCGGAGTTACGTTGCGCTTGTGTTAATCTGTGAGTCATACCAGCAACTAATTCACACACAAATGCACATTTGATTACTCACACACGTAAGTATGCGAGATTTGATTCCGGGTATTTCCGTAAAACACATTCACAAAGACATCATACTTAAACGTAATTATACATATATTAAACTAACCATCGCTTTATACACGTCTGAAGAGAGTAAAATCCATTAAAATAATAAAATGATTTATCTCTATTTGCATTTATTATACTTACTTATTCAGCCGATGTCGTCCTCTACTGGCTTCCCTACTTACCTCTCTTATACTTGCCACACGCTCCTATCTTAAGGGCATCTCATAACTCAGCCGTGCTGGAGGATGTTGGTATCTTTTTCTTTAATAGATATCTCCAACAGCGACAGCATAGTTTGTTTTACCTACCGACCACCAGAACCAAACCGCCTCGGTTAACATCGGATGAAGAGAGAATTAGTCTGCTGAAGCGGTTTCCTCAGAAATCGACGTCATGCATATTAGTGAAAGTATGTTCAGAAGACAAATAGACTTTAGAGAGTATCTTGTCTTCATAAAGTCGTACCATCTCTCATTCGTTTCTTCGTGGCCGAGTGGTAATGCACTGACGTGCACTGACTGCCACACCGAAGGTTCCGTGGTCGATACCCGGCGATGGCAGTGTGACTGTCACACTGTCTTTCGTCTGGTGTAAAATTCACGTGACAATAAAATGGCGATAGATTAGCTACCTATCATATATCACGAGAATCAATTTGATAGCTCTACCCCATACATCAATTTGGCTAGCGCTTTAATAATGTAAAGAGCGGGATATTGAAATCTATGTTAGAACCTCTTCAAAAATAATAAAAGTGTTGAAATTCTATGAGAAATAAAACACATTTTCTTCTTTGACCTATGTAACGATTATTACGATTGGTTGAAATACATTTTTTGGCAACCTGAGTATGTCAAAAAACGGAAAGTCCCAGACACCCTCATAATTTAATCCTATATACCTTTTTATGCCTCAAGTTAAACAGTTTAAATATTAAAAAATCTCGGGTTATAATGATGTTACCCTTAAGTTTAAGAAAACATTTTTTTCGCAATTTTCTTTTAAATTGAAACACGGTATTTTCCGCTTTTGAATTTATTTTTCTCGACATGTTTCGAATGTTTACACCTTCATCATCGCGGGAACGATATAAACCAAACAATTAAAAAAAAACAAAATACAAGAAGTAGATATGTAACATTTTGCGTACATACTATATGTTATGTAAGTAGTTCTTAAATTTTGTTTAAGATATTTTTGGATAGTTTATATCGTTCTCCCGATGATGAAGTGTGAATCAAAAAGTGGCAAAAACAGTGTTTTACACCATAAAAAAATCGTCATTATGAATTTTCACCGTGTTAAAGCCTTTAGTTTATCAACAAAAATATTTTAATCCTTTTGTAAAATATTGAATTTAATTTTCTTTTAACCTGAAATTTTAATCAAAAATTTAATTAAAGATTTATATTTGAATTCATTATTTGCTTTTACCGTGGAACACTGCAGGATAATTTCGTCACTTCCTGTTTGACGGCACTCCATTTCCTGTTTGACGCTCAAAACATATTGAGCACATGTCAATACTGGTTGTATTACAGCGCAGTGTTCAACATTGCACTCGCATTTAATTAGTCTCTTCCACAGCCCTTTGTCCCGGGAACTGAATAATGAAACCTTTAATCCCTTTGATGTCAACTGCATTAACCAAATTTGCGAATGACGGGCAGTTTCATCGAACTAGGAATTACTGAGGGTTGACGGCAAATTAAAATAAGCGAGGTTCACTACATTGTTATATTGCA
Organism: Lepidostoma basale; assembly: GCA_022606425.2. Classification (NCBI taxonomy): domain Eukaryota; kingdom Metazoa; phylum Arthropoda; class Insecta; order Trichoptera; family Lepidostomatidae; genus Lepidostoma; species Lepidostoma basale. The sequence goes on along the minus strand of JAHDVF020001594.1, from coordinate 103,516 downwards.
TCAAAAGTATATGTAAAATAAAACGAAAAATTTAATACCAATTTATGAACTAGGGATGTGCGATCCGCTCACGAGTTAACTCAAAGAGTCGACTCATTTTGGTGAGTGAGTGAGCGATGATTCATAAAAAAAGAGCGGCAGCTCAATGATCCGCTGGATGAATGGTAAATAATTGCAAAAGAGTCGACTCTTTTTAGTGAGCACTTTAAGGGATCTGAGCTGAACGGTTCCGATCAGCAAAGTGAGCCGACTCTTTTTGATAATTCATGGTTCACTATTTTGAGTCGTTCGTTAAAAATTTATTTTTGATACGAGCTACTTTTGTAACTTTGCAGAAAATCGGCAACCTTCTTTTTTAGTTCATATCAGAAATTCATTTTTAACGAACGACTCAAAATGGTGAATTATGAATTATTAAAAAGAGTCAGCTCACTTTGCTGATCAGAACCGTTCAGCTCAGATCCCTTAAGTGATTCATTTAGCCCATCCCTAGTACAGTACGAACCAACAATAATATACATGTATAGGTGTAAGTCAACAATGAAATAATACCTTACATTTTTATTTTAATTAAAACTCAGACAGAGATATGATTAAACTTTTTTTTCAATAGTAATATGACTGCCACACAGTAGTTCCCGGGTTCGATTCCTGGCGATGGCAGTGTGATTGAAACAATGTCTTTGGTCTGTTGAAGAATTCACTTGACTATAAAATGGCGGAGATAAGCTATATATAAAGGGGAACCTAGCACGGACTCTCTGTTTCACACGTACACACTGCCGGCGACATGGTACAACGGTGAAGTACCTTAGCAGACACAACACATATCACATTCATTACCCTGAAGATGGAGACTGCAACGATCTCCGAAACGTCGGTCGAGAAGGAGTTATCACATGGTGTTACCCAAAAACACATATATAGCTATATATAACTTTTCATGTGAATTATTACAATAGATTACAACATTTAAACAGCAATAAGGTTCAAACAAGTATAATACAAGAAATTTTATCCAACATAATGAGAATGACCTTTATGAATGTTCCCCCTGCAAGGACATGATCAAAGTTAATTTAGGAAATATATAAATAAACTCAAATTTTCAAATGGATTTGCAGTATGTTTAAAATCCGAGAAAATGAATTATTTAGAGAAAGAAAATTATTTTATGATTTCTTGAGTTATAAATAAATATCCTTAATATTATACATTAGAAATATATAAATAGCTTAGATTCTAAATCATGACGCAAATGATAAGACGGCACGTGTTAACACCCACCTGAAATCAGATATTATTTAATTCTAAGTGATTTAGTAAATACGTAAATCCAAGGTAATTTCCTTAAATAAAACTAAATTATTATTTACAGGGAAATAATTTTCGTAAATTTATTATAAATATAATATTAACAGCTCAGAATCTAAACGATGACGCAGATAATAAGGTTACACGTGTAGAAGGTAACACCTCGCCCACTCTTTAATCAGAAATTGTTTATTTCTTGTGATATTTCGCTTGTAATAATATGACAAATATAATATTTCTGTTAATTTAATAAAGATCGCTCCACTGATTCAAACATACGAGGTCTGTTCAAAAAGTATCCGACTTTCATTCATAAAAAATACCATTTATTGAGATACAATTAAATGACACTAATCCCCTTCAAAGTAGTCCCCTTGAGCTGCAACACACTTCTCCCAACGGTTCTGCCACTGCCGGAAGCAACGCTGGAAAGACTCTTTTGCTATGGCGCGCGGGTGGTCCGTCGCAATGTTCGTGATGTCTTCCCTGGTCTGAAATCTGGTTGCTTTTAAAGGAATTTTCGGCGTGGAAAAAGCCAGAAATCACAGGGAGCGATTGGAATATTGATCACAGTCTCCAGTATGTCCTGTGCGATCTCCATACGAAGTTGCTTTTGCTCAATCGTCAGCAACTATGGCTCAAATTTTGCTGAGACCCTTCTGAGGGCCAAATCTTCAGTTAAAATGGAATAAATGGATCTAACACTAATGCTCACTTCATCAGAAAGTTCCCTTATCGTTATTTCACGATCCTGCATCACCAGGGTCCTTACTTGATCGATAACAATATCATTTTTGGATGTTGAGGGCCTACCGGATCGTGCTTCACTCTCCACTGATGAGCGGCCATCTTTGAAGCGGTTATAACACTCCTTAATCTGTGTGGTGCCTATTGCTTCGTCCCCAAACTCTTTTTTAATTTTGCGGATAGTTTCCACTTGAGAAACCCCAAGTTTTAAACAAAATTTGATCCAGTTACGTTGTTCAACTTTTTCTCGTTAAAACTAAAATCCGATGACAATAGCGTACATGCTCACTCTTCAACGGCGTGGCAGCGACTGAGTGGCGCTGTGGTCGTGAAAAAAATTTAGCATTCGCACTAGGTATACCTACAAACGGTCATCTAAGCCCTCCGCCCTCAAAGCGTTATTGGTTTTTCCAATTAAAATTATGGTCATATACTTTTTGAACAGACCTCGTATCTTCCTTCTAATTGTATCGTAATTTCTACACGTGTAACTTTAATTAGTTCGATCAAGGGTACACTAATCCCAAGAGACATAATAAATTCTCGTATCTTCAAATTATTTTTCGTGTTTTATAGATATTTCTCTTAGCAACACCCCTTGCTAAGATAAATATACCATATATAAAAGAACATCAGGGTGAGAAAAACAACTTATTTCTTGGTATTTTGTAATAATCTTTTCCCCCACATCTTCATACTTAGGTAAACGCGATATAACCTTGAAGGTTTCCTTATGTGTATCGTTACTCATTTTCATAACTTATTTTCTAACCGTTTAATTTAAAATACTGTTATTTTACCACATTTTATTTTTATGAAACTATCGCGACAGCTATTTCGCTATCCGAAGTTAGTATCAGGTTTAAAAATCAACAATTATTTAGTTTAAATAAAAATGATGGAATCTTCTTCTTCTTCTACTTCCTCAGCCTATTCCCGTCCACTCCTGGACAAAGGCCTCCTCCATTCGCTTTAATGTCACTCTGTTTTGTGCAGACTGCATCCAGGTTATTCCGACGTGTCTGTTAAGATCATCCTTCCACCGTAGTTGCGGTCGCCCTACACTTCTCTTTGCCGTCCACGGTCTCTAAGTCAGCAGTCTTCTTGTCCATTTTTCATCTAAGCTTCTGGCTACGTGATCCGCCCATTGCCATTTTAGAGTCGCCACCCGGTGGATGATGTCAGAACAATGATGAAATTACACTTTCAAATAAAAATTAGGATAATTAAATGGAAGAATTATGCTTATTTTGCAATTTAAATACAACTGTATTTTTGAGCCTAAATAAGAGCAGAATAAATGGGGCAGAGATGAAATCCTTAAGACGCATTTTGTGGTAAAACGATGTTCGACAAAATTTCAAGTGCTGATGTAAAGAAGTAATGTAGAGCGGATAAGTGCCGAATAAATGCGGTTAAGATGATCCCTAAGACGGATTTGTGGTAAAACGATGTACGAGTACGACAGAATTTCAAATGCTGATTTAAGGAAGGAATGTAGAGCAAAATTATTATGAACAAAATTATGAAAAGATCACTGCGATGGTTTGGACATATGGACTGCTGGATGAAGGAATAATGATTAAGAAAGTATACGTTAACGGTGTGAATGGTGTACGGAGTAGTGGGAGACCGAGGAAAACTTGGCATGTGCAGATTGATCAAATTTTAAAGTTCGGCTATGCTAGAAGTCGGAAAAACGTCATGTGTGTATGAATGTGGAGAAAGCTAGAGAGGTGTGTCCGGATCGAGTAGTGTGGCAGTCCATTCGGAAACGTCGTGATGGTTTGATGTTGTGTTTTGGTTTTTTATTGTTTGTGGTTTGAAAATTATGTAATATGGCTTACTTGCGTTTAATGATTAAATAATGCATTTTATTTCCTTTCTGCTTACCTTTTCAGAGACACAACGCGATGGTTATCCGGTTGATTAATATGAACGAAAGCATCGGTTTGGTAGAAGTTTTGTTATATTTTATGTAAGTGACATGAAACTCATTCCTATTAATGATAGAATATAGATTTTTACATTAAAGAAACAATAAATAAGTTATTGTATATATCAGTGGGTAATTTCTGTTAAATATGTTTTAAAATATAGTTATAGAAATGCTTTAAAATATATGTATCGACCCTTATGTATGGAAGCGAAGCATGGAACTGGCAAAATAAGGATAAAAGTAAAATAAATGCAGTCGGAATGAGATCTCTAAGATGAATGTGTGGATACTCTGTGTATGATAGGGTGTCGAATGAAAATATAAAAAGTGAATGCGGTGCAAATGTTGGTGTTATAAACAAAATAATAAAAGGATAGTTAAGATGGTTTGGACATATGGAAAGAATAAATGAAGAGAGAATGGTAAAAAAAAGTATATGTTAACGGTGTAAATGGAACTAGAAATAGAGGAAGACCGAGTAAAACGTGACACGATCAAATTCATCAAATATTGAATGTCGGCCATGTAAAGAGTCATAGAAATCGACGCGCGTGCATGAGACGATGTATGAATGTTGAGGAATCGAGAGAAATATGTAAGTAAAGAAAAGTGTGGCAGTCCATTCTTTCTGCCTAACCCTTCGGGGAGACGGCGTGATGGTTAGTTAGTTATAATTATGTTTTAAAATATTTAAAAAAATATAAGTGATAAATTCAAATGCATAAGAAAAAAATAAGTTTGAAATTGCATTTGTTTGTATTAATGTATATCAACACTCTGGAATAGCTCGTGAATTCTGGAATATTCTCGTAAAAGTAGGGCGTCGCGGGTTCATCTTGGTACTACTCGTATCTCACAGCTGTTTTTATAAATCGATATTGTCCCCTAGACCCAATGTTGGCAGGGGGAGGACGGTAAACACGAACAAGTAGTCAGCTGATACACGTGGTTCGTTTACAAGTAGACTTCATCTTACATAGCAACCAACAGGATTGTAAGGGAGTCATTTTTATGTGTCTTAGGAAAATCCGGGATATATTTATATTTATAACACGTGTAACTTTTTTCGAGGATGTAAAGAAAATGAAATAAAATTTTCATGTCTGACAAATTAGCATTACCTACTACCTACAATATTACATAAATAATACTATCTACAATATTACATAATAAACAAATTAGCATTACCTACTATCTACAACCTAAATTTTTTTTTTAATCTGACTAACCAACCAACCATTACGCCGTCTCCTCGAAGGGGAAGGTAGAAATAATGGACCACCACGCTGTTATTTTCTGACATACTTCTCTCGCTTCCTCAACGTTGATTGGTTCTACTTTAACTTCTACCAATTCGTCTGTCATGCCAGCACATTGATTTCCCCGGCATTTTATATTTGATTTTGCCTTGTTTTCCTTGATCTTCGTTTTTTCTTTATTCGCTCTTTCCATGTGTCAAAACCATCTTAATGAATCTTTTTTATTACTATTATTTTCGTCATAACACTTTAATTTTCGCACAATTCACTTCTTATATTTGCATTTGACATATACAAATATTTCACAGATGCCGCACTTCAATGCGGTAGAAATGGGTTCCTTTAGAATGCTAACTTATTTCTACTGCATTTATTCTAGTTTCATCTTTCTTTTGCCTGAACATCTTCTTCTAAATATAATTATTAAAGTAGACCTTATCGCCTGTATTTAAAAGGTAAGTAGGTTCTCGAAAAGTGAAGGATGGAGTGCCGCATCGGTTTAAGTGTGGCAGTCCATTCTTTCTGCCTACCCTTTCGGGGAGACGACGAGATGGTTTGTTAGTTAGGTAGGTTTTTATGTACGAAGTAGGTTTTTATGTATTTGTGCACGGCATCGTCTCTACCGTTGCCTCCTTCATGAAATTTGAGTAGACGGTCAATTTAATAATCCGAAAGAGTCGGTACTGACATCAGCTGGGAGGAGTCCATTTTCTTTAGTCTTAACATGGATGGAAAGATAAATTAAAAAGTGTAATCCACATTGTGTGTCTGGCTTCATTTGCAGTAAAAAACAGTGGTCCCGAACTGCGGCTGACTACATTTGTAGCTCAGACAGACAACCTCAGTTTATAATAATAAAACGTACAATTTAGTAGTAAGAAACTAAAGATAAAAGATTTATAAAATACATTCAGATACGAGCTGCAAATGTAGTCTGCCATAATTCGATACCATTTTTTTACTGCAAATGTAGTTAAACACGCTATAGGGGTTAAATATCTCTGAATTGATGGGATTTCTTTTTATACCTTTTATTCAACTGTTATAGAGAATACTTCTTCCATCTTTTCTGCGGCCTTTTGGAACCCTTTTGTTTTACCCATGGTCGTCATTTCATAAGTAATGGGTGTCCACCTATGGTTAGAAGTTTTTATTCTACCTTTTCTTGTGATGTGTCTTGCTCATTGCTACTTTAATGTCGCCGTGTGATTCACAATGTCAACAACTCCTATTTAACGTTATTAGTTTTAGTTCGGTATATTAGAGTATAAAACAAGTTTCAATAATTAGAAAATACATTAATGAGCAACATTGACAGGTATGACATTGTAAAACAACTCTTTATTTGAACATTAAAAATTAAATGACCACAAACATGTTTCGGACGCAGAAGCCCTTCATTATTGAATTGTATATTATATATAAACCACATACTGACCACATTCATGCAAAATTGTTTAAATATTTATTTTATACATAATAAATCATATAATACACTGATGAAGGGCTTCTGTGTTCGAAACATGTTTGTATTAACTACATTTTTATTCAAGTGTCGGTTTACAAAGTTATTCATATTGTTCAATTTGAATCGGCCACACAAATTAATGATGAATGATTGAATGATGATTTCAGATTTTCAAATTGTTTTTTAGTTTTTGTTCTGGAAAATCGTCTTAAAGATAAAATATTTGTAATAAGATTTTCAAACTGTTACCGAAATTTTATTATATATAACATTTAATTCGTTGTTGTTTGGAACTAAATTAGGAATCAGTGCCTTACAAAAAATAATAACGAAACCAGATTTGACTTACGCAACAATAATTAACTTTTAGCTTATTTGCAACGTAATCATCATTTTTTTAAAATTAATGACATAATTTTATTTCATATTTATCATGTTTAACTTTTGAACAGGTGATCAAGTTTTTTTTATTATGTTTTTAATTGGAATTTCGTGGTTCAAAACATTTAATTATCAATGTGTGTTAACCGAAGAGATTTTTACACAACACTTTGACGTCGGCACATTATTTTAACTGTTTGCTGTATCGCGATAATTTTCTTTACAATAAATAACGCTTTATTGAACACGAAATGAAAGATTGTAATTAAAATGGTTAAAAAACAATAAATCTATATTTTCTCTACTTTTGTTAGTAGCAATATTACGAGATACTTAATTATATTCTCTCTTTGTGTATTGATTATACAGCTAAAGTTTAAAATAATTTTACATGTTCTGATATAAAAAAACGTTTAAGAGGTAATTAAGTAATCTTTCAATTTATTTATACATTTATTAAATTGTTTTATTAGGTTAACAAACAGCTTTTTTTAAGTACATATCACATATTATAATTACAGAAAGAAATAATTCAGTAGGGCCAGCTATATGCTAGTACATGAAAGCGAAAATGGCCGTTTACAATGAAGTTCCGGTCCCATCACTAATGTATGGAAGCGAAACATGGAACTGGCATAACAAGGATATGACGTATGTTAGGTAGAACGATATACGACAGAATCTAAAATGCTGATATAAGAAAGGAAGGTAAACAAAATTATGAAAGGATCGCTGCGTTGATTCGGACATATGGAACGCATGGATGGAGAAAGAATGGTTAAGAAAGTGTACTTTAATAATGTAAATGGGGTACGGATTCGAGGCAGACTGAGGAAAACATGGCATGACCAAATTAATTAAATTTTAAAGGTAGGTCATGTTAGAAGTCGGAGGAATCGACGTGCGTGTATGACTCGTTGTATTAATGTGGAGGAAACTAGCGAGGTTTGCAGGATAGATTAGTGTGGCGGTCCATTCTCTCTGCCTGCCCCTGCGGGGAAACGGCGTGATGGTTTGTTTGTTTGTTTTATAAATGTTTAAATAACATTGTATTGGCCGAAACATTATGATACTTCAACATAATTTACTATTAAATTTACAACACTGTTGTAATATTCTATTTTTTTATTCACTTTTTGAGAATGTCGCGACAGCTGTTACGCCAACCGATGTTGGAATAATCAAGTTTTACAAACAACTTTCATCAGTTGTTTGTAACACCTGATGATGCCAATCACCAAGATCCATCAGTATATTTTCCATAAAGCGCAATCTAGGCCTTCCTAGAGGTCTTACTCCAGTCGATCTTGACTCTTCTCAATTAGCTAGGTCATAATTTAAATGATTTTTTTTTCATATGAAGCACTTACTTTGTAGTTTAACATATAAAACTAAAAATACAAAGTGTTTTATTATTTCATATCTAACTAACTAACTAACCATCACGCAATTTACCCGGAAGGGTAGGCAGAGAGGATGGATCGCTACAATGCTCTGTCTTGGCATACCTCTCGGGATTCATCTGCATTCATACATCGTACCATGCACGCACGTCGATTATTCCGACTTTGAATGTAACCGCCTTTTAGTAATTGATTAATTTGGTCATGCCATGTTTTCCCCGGTCTTCCTCGGCTTCTTTTTCCACTCACGCTGTTTGTGTACAACTTTTTAACCATTCTACTCTAATCCATTCGTTCCATATTTCCAAACCATCTCAGGGATCCTTTTTTAATTTCATCCATGACGCCTTACATTTCTTTTTTATTTCATCGTTCGGTATTTTATCATACAACGTTTTCCCGCACATTATTCTTAGTATAAGTTTATATTTTTAATTGTTTTTGGTAAGTGAGGTAAATGACAAGCAAATATAGAATTTAATAATCATTATATCAGGTTTGAAATAGCGGAGCAACGTTTTGATACATAATGTTGGTATTTGAGTAATTTTGAATTAACTCAGAGATCTCAATTATTTTAGTCGAATTAGATTTGGTCCACGATTTGTGATTCCACGTGAGAGAGTTCGGCCGACCGACTTTCGTACAATCATTCATTACTTGGGTTTTGCGAATTTGCATTTTTATTACTGCCATTAGAAGTAACAGGAAATCTACGGTCATTTCACAAATTGGATCGTACTTTTTTGGCGAGATAACAACATCGCGAAATTCGGCAAAACGGTCTTGCTAAATAAAGGATATTATGTTGCACGGTGCATAATACTCAGCGATTACACAAATCGGTTGGGCTGTTGTAACATCCAGGTAGCGGAGAAAGAAAAGAAAAAACGTGTCCTTTGAAAAAACGTCACCTACTTATGAATGTTAACTACGTGTACATATCACTGAAACAAAAACAGGTATTGTTACATGTTTTTTCTCCAGTCAAATGTAAAAAAAATAGGAAACGAAACAGCAACTGGATTCCCTCGCTTCAACTCGCCGCCATGTTGAAAACCAGAAGATAACACTAAAACTGTTCGAAACTAAACTAATTAACTAACTTTAACGCCGTCACTCCGAAGTCGTAGATAAAAATAATATACCACACTGTTGTGCTGTGAGTGTATTCCTGATATATTTCTCTCGATTTCTCAACATTTATACATCGTGTAATGCAAAAACGTCGATATCAATTGTTTAATCGTACCATGTTTTTCTCGGTATTATTCTCTTTCCTATTCCGTTTACTATATAATAACACTAATAAGAATAATAATAAAAACAAAAAAATAATAATAATAAACTAACTTTTGCCTAGCTTGCTGGCATCGACAGACTGGTACCAATGATCCTGGCGAAACCGATCGATGTCGAAATAAAGACAAAAGTGGAAGTGAATTATTGTTTGAAATGAACTTCCATCAAGGGAGTTCAGTAAAATCTTTCAATTGTCTAATGTATATTTTCCTGCATACACTCTGGTTTCCATTTAGAAGAAAAAACACACGAGTATACCATCATACAAGGCACTTAAGATGCTTGAGAATTTTCCGAATAAAATAATATAATGTAATTATGATTACTATTGTTATTATTTTTTTTATAAAAATAAAAATAAAAATAAAAATCATTATTATTATTATTGTTATTATTATTGTTATTATTATTATTATTATTATTATTACGATAACGTGGCACGATCAAATAAATCAAATATTGGATGTCGGACATGTGAGAAGTCAGAGAAATCGAAGCGCGTGCAAAACACGATGTATGAATGTTGAGGAAGCGAGAGAAATATGTCAGGAAAGAAAAGTGTGACAGTCCATTATTTCTGCCTACCCCTTCGGGGAGACGACTTGATGGTTAGTTAGTTAGTTAATATTTTAAATTTAAATGCGTGTTTCGTTTGTATTGCATCGATTTTTAAATGCGTTTTTTATTAGTCTTTCTTTGTTTGGTTTTTTATTATATATTTATATCTGAGGGCGGAGGTTTCCTCCGAAACATTTCACGATTTTTAATATTTTGTGGATAATAGACAACGTATTTTTTCGATTTTCAAAGTGTATCATTCAGTTCACATTAATCACCAATGTGATTAGGGTAAACAAGCAAATAGCCATTAACGTGATCCGAAAGTCAGAAGAGCCGCCATCATTTCACAACTGCATCTGCAAAACAAAGGTCGATCTGGTTACATAAATGTGGAAGATGCAAAGGTAAAAGTAACAAGTGATCATAGAATAACAATGAAACATTTTTAGAATAAATTATCTCCGAACCTTTCATCACATGGGGTGCTTTCCTATCATTTTAGTTTTCAAACGTTACCTACTTTTTAAACTTGTTTAAAAATAATAATAAGCTTGTATGAATTAAAAACAATATTTATTTATTTATTTAAATCATTTAAGTAAAATAAGGGATAGAACGCTTGGCTCCTGATCCAGGGGACTTGGGTTCGAGCCTGGACACAACCAGATTCCTTCTTCATAATAATGAGCTATTTTCTGCTCACATTGAAGATTGTAAGATAAATTCTAATATAATTGATGAAAATCCTTGATGTTAGTCTTTTTTTTTAAAAAGAAAAAAAAAAACGTATTTAATTTTTTTTTAATGAAATAAAATATCTTTTTTTATCTCGAAATATTTCGAAGTAATCATAATATTCCACATTGTTGGGTGAATTTGTAAATTAATTTCCACCCTTCTCAGTTAAATGTTGTTACATTACTTAAGAAACTTTAAGGAATTTTTTTTCGTATTTAAAAAAAAAAAAAAAAACAGTATTTATTATTAGAAATATATGTAATCAAAGGATCATTAAGATGGTTTGAATACAAGTAAAGAAAAAATGGTTAAAAATATATATGTTGACGATATAAATTGAACTAGAAATAGAAGAATACCGAGGAAAACGTAAACACAAATAAATGTTTAAAATATATTGAGTATGTACCCTATTTGAATTAGCGGTTAATGGCTGAACCTGCATAACGCTGCACCGCCTTTCACAAATAGCCAGATGTCTGTACGCTTCAGACTATAGTTTGACCAAAGCCTCTCATTAGTTATTGAAATAATCGAGAAAATTGACGATGCGGGGTTATTGATTTCCTAAGAAAGCGAAAAATTCTTAGTTATGATTGTTGTATAATGAATTATGTCTACAGCGAGCTCTAGGAAAACAATGGAGAGAGGCGTGTGAAATATTTGAGGGCACTTGTCGAAAACCAAATAAGAAGAAACATTTAGTAACCAAAGTGTTTGTCATTTATGTCCTTATGAACGAATAGACGCGGAGAATTAGAATTGGTTGCTTGGCTTGTTACTTACAGTATTTGAATTTATAACACTAGAAGAGTTATTGTCTATTTGATACAACTCGTTTCAAGATGGAGTAATGAATTTTTATTCATATGGCATCGTGAGAATTCGACTAGAAACATTAAAGAAAAATTAAAATATTTGTAATATTTATATAATATCATACATTGTCTGTTATGCGGACGACGCTGTCATAGTTGCCGAGATAGAGGAAAACCTGCAAATACTTTTGAAAGCATTCCATCTTGCTAGTCAAAAATACAATATGATCATATCAGTAGCAAAGCCCAAGAGTATGGTATTCTCTCGAGCTCAGGTGTAGCGTGTAGCGTGTCTGCGTGGGGTGTTTCAGTGGAACAGGTGCAAAAATTTAGATATCTGGGTGTGGACTTGTGTGGGAAAACGGATATACCTTGTGAAGTGATGGGGCAAGTTAACAAGGCTGAGGTCATTTCAGGATGCTTGAAGAATTCTATTTGGAAAACCCTGAGATGAAGATCAGCAGCAAAGTGAGAATTTATAAGACTTGTATGCGACCTATCATGACATATGGAATCGAGTGCAAGGCGGACACCACAATCACAAAAACGCGCTTAGAGTGTCAGAAATGAAGACGCTCAGATATATTTCTGGCAAGACACTGCAAGAGAGGATAAGGAATACACGGATAAGGTAGATATGCGAGGTCGAGGATGTCATTAGGCGGGGAAGGCAAATGAGAAGATACTGGTAGCACACGTGAGGAGAATGGATCCATCCAGACTCCCCTTCATTGTGTTGCACGGCCACCGCCATGGTAGACGACCCCCGGGCAGTCCACCAAAGAGATGGATGACAGCTGGGAGTCGACTTCGCAGGAGCCCAAACAGGCCACTAGGCCTACACTGAGAATAATAATAAAAATAGAAGATATAATATCACTGATGAAGGGTTTGTGTGTCCGAAACATTTTTGGTTTTCATTTTTATTCTTTTACTGAAATGTGTGTTCTTTTTTACATACAAAGTATATAAAAAAGAAACATTAAACATCCGTTACACAAAGTTATGGCAAATATAGAGGAAATATTATATTTTCGAAGTTCTTCTGTACATGTCTTTTAACTCTTATCCAACGACTGACTAGATTGATAAGTCGTGTATGTTTATTGATTCTTTGGTATTCGAGGAAGATACTGATATTATAGTCGCTATACACGGAAAGCACTGCTAGTGTCAGAGTAAATGGAGATCTTACAGCCTGGTTTGTCCCCGTGGTTATTTAATCTGTATATGGACAATTGTATGAAAGAGCTGAAAGGGTTGGATGTAGGTGCCAAAATGAGCGGAGTGTCAGTAAACTGTCTCTTGTATGCGGATGACGCTGTCCTACTTGCTGACAACGAGCATGAACTACAAGTCCTGGTGAATTGTATGTATGAGGTATGCATGCGAAATGATCTGATGATGAATGTTAATAAGTCCAAGGTAATGATTTTTGAATAGGAAGAAACCATGACAGTCTGCAACATTAGCGTGAATGGTGAAAACTTGGAGCAAGTAGTTGAGTTTGTGTATTTAGGTAGTATGTTTACAAGAGATGGGAGAGTGGAGAGGGATATTGAAAGAAGGGTTGGGGCAGGCAACAAAGTGAATGGTGCACTTTGTCATCGCAAACAAAAACCTATCCAAAAAAGCTAGAATGGCAGTGCACAATGGTGTTCTTCTACCAACCCTTATGTATGGAAGCGAAGCATGGAACTGGCAAAGGAAGAATGAAAGTAGAATAAATGCAGTAGAAATGAGATCTCTTAGACGAATGTGTGGATATTCTGTGTATGATAGAGTGTCGAATGAAAAAAATAAGAAGTGAATGCGGTGCGAATGATGGTGTCATGAACAAAATAATGAAAGGATCATTAAGATGGTTTGGACATATGGAAAGAATGAATGAAGAAAGAATGGTAAAAAAAATATATGTTAATGATGTAAATGGTACCAGAAATAGAGGAAGTCCGAGGAAAACGTGGCACGATCAAATAAATCAAATATTGAATGTCGGCCATGTGAGGAGTCAGAAAAATCGACGCGCGTGCATGACACTATGTATGAATGTTGAGGAAGCTAGAGAAATATGTCAGGAAAGAAAGGTGTGGCAGTCCATTCTTTCTGCCTACCCCTTCGGGGAGACGGCGTGATGGTTAGTTAGTTAGTTAGTTTACTGATATTATAATTGTTCTTATAATTATTTGATTTGTAAGAAATTATCGTTTAAAAGTGACATCTTATTCAAAATGCGTCGTGGCGCGTACTTATATGATAGTTGAATAATAGTAACATTTTCTTAGTGGTCTAATAGTTAAGGCCTTCTTAAATTTTTTTGATTTAATATGTTGAGTTCAAGGTACGGAAAAAAAACTTTTGTATTAAGACTTTATAGAAGTATTCAGAGAACCGTTTTACGTGTTCTGTTTTAAAAGTAACTAAATAACAAGCCAACACGACGTTTCTTCGAAGGGGAAGACAGAAAGATTGGACCGCCATATCGTTCTGTCCTGACAAACCTCTCTAGTATCCTTCACATACATACATCGTAACAAGCACGCTCGTCGATTTTCCCGACTTCGAATGTGGGTGCCTTTCAGTATTTGATTTATTTGGTCATATTCATACACTTTACACACACACACTGCTTGTATACAACATTTTTAGCATTCGTATCTCGTCCATTCGTTTCATATGTCCAAACCATCTCAGGGTTCCTTTTTTTAATTTTACTTATGATGCAATCATTTGCCTTATATTTCTTCCTTATTTTGTCGTTCGGTATCTTATATATTTTTCCGCACATTCTTCTCCGTGATCTAAATTTTACGGCATTTATCCTACTTTCATCCTTGCTAGCTCTAAGCTTTACTTTCATACATAAGTGTTGGCACTAGAAAACCATTATGTACTGCCATCTTTGCTTTAGTTGAAATATTTTTATTTGCAAATCGATATTTGCAAATGATTGAGATCATAAGATAATCTGTTTTAATAGTTATTTTATTTATATTATATATACGAGGAACCACCGGGAGAAAAATAAATTTAATATGTATATCCTCCCAGTACTGATATACTGTATTGAAACAATTACGTTCATAAAAATATAAGTACAAAAGCTACGAGTGATCCAGTGAGAAATGGAGAGGAGGATAAGAAAGAACAATGTGTGAGACAGGAAGCTAAATTAGTGGATCAGAGAAAGAACCAAAGTTGCGAATCTGTCGTGCAAAATTGAAAAATAGCTTCTTTGAAGTGGAATTGGACCGGCCATATACAGAGAACAACGGATGGACCAGACGCATTCTGGAGTGACGACCAAGAACCGGTCACAGAAACCCAGGCAAACCTCAAGCAAGATGGTCTGACGACATCAAAAAAGTGGCAGTAGATCAATGGAACAGAGCGGCGATGGATAGATAGCTGTGGAAGTTATGAAGGGAGGCCCATGTCCATCACTGGACGACTGATGATTGATGTTGGTGATGATGATATATATATATACGATTATATAAGGAAGTACTTATTTAAGGTATCCTCAATTCGCTTTACTTAAGTATTCCTTATTCGAATAATTAACTAAATAATTACAGTCCAAATTGAACGTAATGTCTGACACAACGAAACACATTACTTGAGTTCCAAAATGTAATTTACATTGTGGTAAAGAGTAATTTTGGAAGCGTGTGTGCGTTTATTCGGAATTGGATTCAGCAGTTAGGGATTTCAATCACCGGGTGGAGTAAGGTTTTCAAGGATCCAATAATTGAGGTGTTCTGTGATTGCGAAAAGTTAATTCAAAACGATTTTTTTCACCTTTATCGATGAATACCCTTTAACTTTCTGCCAATTCACTGCAATCTCAACCTTTTAATAATTTCATAACTCTTTTAGTTACGCAGGTTATTTTTTTTACCAATAAATAATCGCGTTACTGGTTTATGCCCGCGGGTTTCGTAAAACATATGAAACTTCTTTTTGCACTCGAACACTTATTTAAATTTTAATTATGATAATGGATGATTTAAAATACATACACATAAAAAACTGGTTTATTCAGAGTCTTAAATTATTGTTGGATATATCCACACTTCGAAGATCTTTTTACGATTCATTGTATTGACTACATGGGCCCAAATATAAATATTGGAGACATTGCAACGTTATCTGCCAATGTTTTAATTGTCATTAAAAATACTTTTTGCGTTTTCTAAATAATGCTCCAGAAGCCATCTCAATTCTTACATTAAAACGCAGTTCCTCTTAACTTTTATTTTCTGAAATAATATTGATATGATTAAATTTAAATAAAAACACATATACAAAGCTTATTTAGGAAAATATACATTTATTTAATTGAAACCATCATAACCTTTATTGGGCGCTAGGAAACTGATGTAAAATAATATGTTTTTTAACGAAGTGCTACAAAAATATATACAAAAAATAATCCATTAACGTACATCTTCTGAATTGTAATGCATCGACAAATACTTTAATTTAATTTATATAAAATTGTTTAGGTAATACGAAACTCTGTCTATAGAAGCATAGATAAAATCAATATTTTCCTTTCAACAATTTAGGGTTAGCATTTTGTTAATTTATTGTTTAGTAATTCACTATTACACTGGATTTTTTCAAAAGAAAACACTTTAATATTCCACTATACTATATTTATAGACTACACAACATGTTTTGGAGTTACCTCCATCTTTCGGTGTAAATATACGACTGAAATAGTATATTAGGTATATTTACACCTGAAGATGTAAGTAACTCCGAAACATGTTGTGTAGTCTATAAATATAGTATAGTGGAATATTAAACAGTGTTTTCTTTTGAAAAAATCCAGTGTAATTGCAATAGAATTCCACAGTGTTAACGCCTAAACTTTCTATAAATTAATTCACTCTTTCTTGAATATTGATGTAATACGAATATTTAACTTGAATAAATACATATATTTTCTCAAAGTTTTATTATGTGTTATGGGTGTGCGTATTATGTCAATATTTGGTATATGCCTAAGCATGTAAAACATGTCAGTTTTATAAAATGTAATAAAACTTCTAGAAGACATACGTTTTCATCAATATTATATGTGTAATGATAAAGGCGACGGCCTACAAAACTAAAGTAAGACGATTATGACCGACAATCTCTTGTTCAAGCCCGATGTATCATATATAATTTACTGCAAGGAATTGTAGATTATATATAACTAGATTTTTACGTAACTACCGGTTTGATTTTTTCTCATTTAAAAGTCTGTCTCCGCTAGAAATTAAATGGAATGCTAAAAATGTTTTCTACATATTCGAACTATTTTATTCGTGACCCTTGTCAAAAAATCGTAACGAAGTTGTGGTAAAGAGGATACACTGCCGCATTTTTCATAACACGACATGTCGATATTTCAGATTCATAATCCTGAAAATCCTGGAGACTGTCTTCGCCTCCAGTCGGACATCAATAATATTGTCAACTGGAGTCACAGTAATCAAATGCAATTCAATGTCTCTAAATGCGTTATGCTATCTTTTACTAGAGCATTGAGAACTGTGTATTATAGATACACAATGAACAACCAGCAACTAGCACATGTATCTACGATGAGAGATCTCGGGATCATCTATGAGAGTAGGCTGACTTTTCGTGCACATGTTGAGAGGATTTGTGGCACTGCACTGAAGATGTTGGGCTTCATCGTCCGGACCGGCAGAGTTTTCAGGGATCCCAATGTGCTCAGAGTCCTATACAACGCATTGGTTCGGAGCAGACTCGAAAGTGGTTCTGTGATATGGAGTCCTCACGAGGCGAGATATTCCATTATGCTGGAGAGGGTTCAGAAAAAATTTCTGAGGTATCTCTACATGAGGGAGTATGGTAGCTATCCTTGGCTCTATCGGGTAATTAGATGGACATCTAATCTAATCGCTAATCGCATAAGAAGTGAATGCATATATAGTAGATTCTCTCATACGTAACTATAGTACAATGTTAAGATCTTTTAAATGATATGAACAATCATTAATTATTTTTTTTACGTACACTCGACGAGTTTTAAAAAAATATTTGTTAGATCTTAACGATCTCAATGATTTTCGATGGAAGAAAGTAATCATTAATATAACTTATAGTTTAAATAAGATATTCGTTTTGATTGGACAGGTATTTTTATACAGAGAATAATCTTCTTCTTGGTTCGGTGCCGTGTCAGGTCCCCCCAACGTTGGCGATTACTGCAGCAAAGGCATCTCTATCCGGCGCCACTTGGAACAGGTTCTGAATTCTTGTTATTCCTTCACTCTTTGATGTTCCGCAGCCAAAACAGCTGCCTTCTACCAACTCCCCGACGTCCCTCCATTTACCCATTAATATCAGTCGAAGGAGGTGGTATTTTTCTCCCCTTAGCACATGACCCAAATATGAGACCTTTCTAATTTTCACACTTGACAACAGCTCTCTATTGGCTCTGGCTCTTTGTAGTTCGTCTGCATTACTGACCCTATCGGTCCACGTTATACGAAGCATTCTGCGGTATATCCACATCTCGAACGCTTCAAACCGGTTCATTACATTCACTTTCAGAGTCCAGGTTTCGCAGCCATATAGTAGAACAGACCATATATAACATTTAATCATTCTTTGTATGAGTTTCAAGTTAAGATTATCGTTGCAAAATAATGTTCTCATTTTATTAAATGCCGCTCGTGCAACTTCAATTCTGCATTTTTTTTTTCAATATAATGCGTATTTATTTCAATGTATTTATATGTATGAAAATTGTCAATTCAAGGATTGGTCATTTAAAAAAAAATTATGAAAATATACATGTTCTGCATAGTGTATACAAACTGAGTATACATATCATCATCAGCCGTCTGCCATCCACTGCTGAATGTAGGCCTCTCCCAAAGCCCGCCACCGCCCCCTGTCCATTGCCGCTCCAATCCATCTATATCCAGCAATCCTCTTCAGATCATCGGTCCACCGGGCAGGGGGACGTCCAACTCTGCGGAATCCTGTACGCGGTCTCCAATCCAGAACCCGTCTCCCCATCGACTGTCGGTTCTCCGACAGATATGTCTAGCCCATCGCCACTTCAGCCCGCCCATCCGCAGAGCCACCTCAGTCACCTAGGTTTGCTGACGAATATATATAACCAAATCAAACAAAAAAATTGACGAGGCATGGCACGATACATGAATATAGAGGAACTCTGAAGGTATATCACGATATACAGTGTAGCAGTCTATCTTGTCTTCTTACCCTTCCAATATCATAGAAGGTAATTTCTTCATAAGTTTAATATATGCAGATGTTTTGTGCGATTGTGTACGGGAAGAGCCTTATGTAAGCTTGTATTGACTGTTTATCATATTGGCTTCATTCCAGCGACTAGATACAAACAAAATGCAAAATAATGAGATGTCGTAACTTATGGTACATACGTGAGAATTGTCGCTGCAGCAAAAGAGATTAAAGCGTCACACTGATTGACCCGTAATACCCGTGCAAATTTGCGGAAACTGTTACGCAATAGCGATACCTCTTCAATTTTCCAAAGGATTCTTCTTAAGAAGGTGAAGTTGTAAAAATAACGTGTCTAAATACTTGAGTTGTCTTATTAATGGTCAAATAAGTGAAGTATTTTAAGTTTATTTTATAAAACACAATTGTGCGCAATTGAGAATCGACGTAATAAACATAACTAACTAACTATTCAACCATCACTGACGACCTTCGTGACCGAGTTGTATGTGCATTGACTGCCACTCCGAAGGTTCCGGGTTCGATTCCTGGCGAGGGCAGTGTTTTTGGTCTGGTATAGAATTCACGTGACAATAAAATATAGATTAGCTTCTTATCACATGTCACGAGAATCACTATGATAGCTATATTACCATTTACATCGATTTGGCTCATGCTGTAATGATGTAAAGAACGATTCAACTAAATAATACTAATAATTATAATCACGCCGTCTCCTCGAAGAAGAACAGAATAAATGGACCGTCACTCCATTCTTTCTTTACGTACTTCTATTGTTTCCTTAACATTTGTATAATACATCGTGTTATGCACGCTTTGATAGCCTTAACACTTCACGTGGCCGACATTAAATTTATACTTTTTTTGATCATGCCACGTTTTCCGCGGTCTGCCTCTACTTTCGGTTCCATAAAATAAACATTATTATAATTAAGGCATCGTTTATCGTAGTTTTGTATAATTTAAGGTCGTATCGACACACTGGTGGACCAGCCTATCGGTGCGATTTCAGCGAGCCTGGCGAAACTTGTCGCTGTCGTTGAACATAATTTTATTTAATTATTATTAAAAATGAACTTCTTTCTAGAGATTTTAGTAAAATCATTTGATTATCAAAGGTTTGATTGTAGAAATAACTGATTTATGTAAATCTCTCACAAAAATAGCGCTATACAAATATCATCATCATTATCATAGTGCAAGCGGTAAGTTATACCGAGGTTCATCATCTCTACTACTTATTTTACCTTTTCTTCTTCTTTCCGTGTCCTGTCAGGTCTTCCCAACGTTAACTATCACCCTCGAATAGGCCTCCCTGTCCTAGGCCACCCGGAACAGCTCCTCCACGGTCCTAAGCCCTGTCCACTCTCGGATGTTCCTCAGCCAGGAAATCTGCATTCTCCCAACACCTCGTCGACCCTCAATCTTACCCACCAAGATCAGATTCAACAGTGCGTACCTTTCGCCTCTCAGAACATGGCCCAAGTAGGACACCTTACGGACTTTGATAATGTCACTTACCTCTAATTAAATTAAATACAAAAAAAAATTGGAAACTGAACGTTTGAATGCATCTTTTTCACATTGACTATATATTATATTTGCATATTCTTTCCCATTCAGGAAAACATCAGAAATAAGGTATTATTTGCTATTGCTAGAATATTTCGTATAAATTCCGCTCTATTAATATTAAAAAGGTTAATATTATACGCAATTGAATTCAATTATACCATAACGGTAAGTTGTGAAAATACAACACTTGAATCACTCTAAATGTGGTATTAACTGTAAAATACATTCCTACATATTGAACACTGTAGCGGAGAGGCGCGCGAGATGGATTGGTCATGTGTTGCGACACGAATGTTTCCTGCATGATGTATTGGAGGGAATGTCGAGGGATCGATTGGCAGAGAACGACCTCGCCAGGAGTACCTAGACCAGATTTGCCGAGATATGGGCTGAACCTCCTATGCGGAGTTGAAGAGAGTAGCCGAGGACCGAGCGATGTGGTAGAGGAGATGCATCGCCTTGTTGCAGACCAATCTTTAGATTGAGACCTGAGAAGAGAACATTCCACTTTTGGTTATGTAAAGTTATGTTTGATTAGTTGATGTCACATCAAATCAATATTTGAATGAAATTGTCCTAACGCTTGTTCTTTGTAATCAGAATTATATATTTTTTTTATTATTATTATTATAGTATGGTAAATCTGTATATGGTAGTGTCAAATATAAACATAACAAGTGAATGCGGTGCAAATGCAAATGTTATGAACAAAATGTTGAAAGGGTCAATTAGCTGGTTTGGACACATGGAAAAAAATGAAGACAGAATGGTAAAGAAAGTAAATGTAAAGTACGTGAACGGAGCTAGATATAGAGGAAGCCGAGGAAAACTTAGCACGATCAAATCAATCAAATACACTATTAAATATTGGTCATGTAAGGAGTCGGTGAAATCGACATGCGTGCATGACACGATGTATGACATAACAATATGGCGGTTCATTCTTTCTGCCTACGCCTCCGGGGAGACGGCGTGATGTTTATTTATTATTTTAGCAGCTCTTACTTCACATTAAGTGTAATGGGTAAGCATTAAATAAGTTTTGAAATCTTAATATGCTTTTTCCTTTTTATAGAATTTATGAAAAATAATTATTTTTAATGACATGAAAAACTCAAATCAATTAATTATTGTAAAACTCTTCCAATTTATATAGAGGAGGCATTGATTTAATATTTCTAATTTATTTAAGTCTTATTTTTTAATTAAAAAATACTGCATACTCGTATATTTAAACATCGAATAAAAGTGCATTCTTTCTTATTTTTATATACAATAATCAAAAAAAAAAAGATAATTGTAACTAACTAGAAATAAAAACATTAAATTATCCGTTGTTTCTTGATAGTTTATGTAAATCTTCATTTCGAATATTAAATATTGTTGAAAATGCACGGTTTCTAGAAGTTTAAATACATTTGATGAAAGCGACATAAAAAGTTTTGATAGTTCTATGGCAAAGCGTATCATGCTGCACCAAAATTGACGTATAACTCCATACCAAATATAATATTAAATATTTTGAAAACGTACGTTTTCTAGACGTTTAAACATATTTGATGAAAATGACACGATTCGCCTTGAAAAGCCTTTGGCAAGGCAAATCATGCCACTCGTATAAAATATAATAAAACTTCTAGAAAAGGAATGTTTTCATCAATATTAAAATATTCATTGAATTTTCCACTTAAATATTAATGTCTCGTCTAGCGCAACTGACCTCACACTCCAGGTTACCTAAATTCTTTTACAAAGGAACATGCATCTGACAAAGAACGCGTGTAAATATACACGCCGGTGACATAATGACATCTCCGGCACATAAAATACACAATGAGAGATTCATTAGTTTTTTTTAGAAAGTGGTTACGAATTTGCATGCTCTTCGTGACCTTAAACTCCCCAAAGCCGAAATCAAGATCAGCGAATGTAAATTTTACAGGAAATTTGTCAATTTAACCGCTTTTGGGATTCGGTGGTGGCGACGTCTGTCGAATTTATTTACATACCAATTCCATACTCGCCACAGTGAAAGACAGTTCACACAATACAAGAATTTTTCTCGTATTATCAATTAAATCACTTCTTCGTTAAGGATTGATTGTATCTCAATAGAGACGAAGACGTAAATTGTTTTTTGAAAACATAATATGGTGGTCGAGGTGTTTACAGGACTTATGACTTGTCATTGGTTGGGTTAAGCGATCGCTTTAACTTCCGCCCTTCTTACTACCACCGCGTCTGACAAAATTTTGAAAGTTGTATATATGCTTCTATGTTGGAAGTTGTACATATGCTACTATGTTGGAAGTTGTATACATGCTACTACTATGTTACACTTCTTTGTTTGCACACTTCGACGAATTAAAACACAATTTTTTCTACTTTAAAAAAAAAATAGTGGAAAAATTAGTTAAAATTTCGACATTATGGAATGGCACAGTGTTAACACTTTAAGTTTATTTAAAATTAACAATTATTTTTGTTTTGGCTGAAACACTACGATACTTCGATATTATCAACTGTTGTATTTGGAACAATGCAATTTAATTATTTAATTTGTACGTAATTGTCACGACAGAATATCTGCATCATCAGGTGTTAAAAATAACTCATAGTTATTTAGTTTCAAGTTGGCAAAATTGAACGTTTTTAAATAATTAATTAAATGTAAAACAAAGCTATGACGAATTCAGGAAAAATCCTTAATGCAAGTGCAGCTTTAAACGCAAATTCGAATAAAAACTGCCCCTTATATACAGAATCATGTCTTCATCATCGGTGTATAAATGATATTTGAGTTTCCAAAACACAAGTAAAATGTGCTTATTATAATGCTTGACAGCAATAAATACGTGGGTTATCGATAAATTGAAAGTGCTTTAAAATAACAAAATTATATTAAAATCAAATTCTATACAAAATAAAGAATTTTATTAATTCTAGAACTATGATCTTAAACTCTCTTATAAATAATTAATACGAATGAAAATTATTTTTATTATCACAACTTGAAACTTAACAACAACAACAACGACAACAAACCATCGAGCCGTTTCTCCGTAGGAGTAGGCAGAGAGAATGGACCGCCACACTACTATATCCTGGCACATTTCTATAGCATCCTCCACATTCATACAGCGAGTCATACACGCACATCGATTCTTTCGACCTCTAACATGACCAACCTTTAAAATTTGATTAATTTGGTCATGCCACGTTTTCCTCGGTCTACCTCGACTCCGTACCCTATTTATATCATTAACCTATACTTGCTTAACCATTCTTTCTCCATCCATGTGCTCCATATGTCCGAACCAACGCAGCGATCCTTTCATATTTTTATTCAAAATACCTTCTTCCGCCCTACATTCCTTTCTTATATCAGCATTTGAGATTCTGTCGTATATCGTTCTACCACACATACGTCTTAGGGACTTCATTTGCATTTAGCTCTCATCCTTCTTCTGCCAGTACTTCGCTTCCATTGGGACCAGAATTCCATTGTGAACGGCCGTTTACACTTTCACTGATAAATTCTTGTTTCCAATAACTATTTTCATTTGTTACCCTTAAGATCCATTCCATTTGTTACCCTTAACAAATATTTGATAACACCTTAGACAGGCAAAATATGTCATTCAGATAAAATATGTTATAATATAACTATAACTTCTAGAAAACAGCCGTTTTCATTCGTATTATCAAATTCAAAGTGCTTGATGCGAAAAATTTATACCATTTAATGTATTTTTTAGTGGGATGTCTCAAGAAGAATACTTCTTCATGTTCCTCTGTTATCGGAGGCCGTACAACATCATGAATTTTTGTACTTTTGACACATATTTTTGATTCTCGTTACACGTTTAATATTTTAGTATATATCCATATTTCAAAGGCATCAAGGTTTTTGCTGATAAATACTAAATTATATACATAATATTAAAAAAAAAACTAACTAACTAACTAACCATCACGTCGTCTCCCCGAAGGGGTAGGCAGAAATAATGGACTGCCACACCTTTCTTTCCTGACATATTTCTCTCGCTTCCTCAACATTCATACATCGTGTCATGCACGCGCGTCGATTTCTCTGACTCCTCACATGGCCGACATTCAATATTTGATTTATTTGATCGTGCCACGTTTTCCTCGGTCTTCCTCTATTTCTGGTTCCATTTACATCATTAACATATCATTTTTTTTACCATTCTTTCTTCATTCATTCTTTCCATATGTCCAAACCATCTTAATGATCCTTTCATTATTTTGTTCATGACACCATCATTCGCACCGCATTCACTTCTTATATTTTCATTCGACACTCTATCATACACAGAATATCCACACATTCGTCTAAGAGATCTCATTTCTACTGCATTTATTATACTTTCATCCTTCCTTTGCCAGTTCCATGCTTCGCTTCCATACATAAGGATCGGTAGAAGAACACCATTGTGCACTGCCATTCTAGCTTTTTTGGATAGGTTTTTGTTTGCGAGGACAACTTTAAGTGCACCATTCTATATGTCCGAATCAACGCAGCGATCGTTTCATAATTTTGTTCATAATACCTTCTTTCGTTCAACATTCCTTTCTTATATCAGCATTTGAGATTCTGTCGTTTATCATTCTACCACACATACGTCTTAGGGACCTCATCTCTACTGCATTTATCTCTCATCCTTCTTCTACCAGTTCCATCCTTCGCTTCCATATATTAGGGTTGGGACCAGAACTCCATTGTGAACAGCCGTTTACACTTTCATTGATAAATTCTTGTTTCCAATAGACAGGCAAAACAAGTCATTCAGATAAAATATGTTTCAATAAAACTTCTAGAAACCAGTCGTTTTCGTTCGTATTATCAAATTAAAAGTTCTTGATGCGATTTTTTTATATAATTTAATGTATTTTTAGAGGGATGTTTCAAGAAGAATACTTTTTCATGTTCCTCTGTTATCGGAGGCCGTACAACATCATGGCTATTTGTACTTTTGACACATATTTTTGATTCTCGTTACACGTGTAATATTTTAGTATATATCCATATTTCAAATGCATCAAGGTTTTTGCTGATAAATACTAAATTATATTTATATAATATAATATAAAAAAAACATGCATCTAAATCATAAATAAACCCTCAGAAGCAACGTTTGTTTTTAAAAGTATTACATTTGAAAATTAATTGCTTTGTAGATTAAGAACGCACACCTACTTGAAAGCGACTCAAATGTTAATTAAATTTCTTAAATATTAATATTTATTTAAAGAAATATATGTAATAACACATTAATTTAAAATAGTTGTTCAAACGTTAATCTATAACTCAAAGTAATGGCGAATATGGAATAAATATAGCCTTCCCGGGAAATGTCAAAATAGATAATTCTTACTTAGCAACGAGGCGTTACGAGCGATTTTTCGAAGGTCAAAGGAATATTTCCAACTATGGAAAAAGTCGAGTCACGTGATAATAGGGGAGGACGAAATATTTTTTTTAAGTATTCAGACCAATGAGAATCATTTACCTGTATGCTCCGTTGAGAAAGGGGAGTGTACATTAATTAACCACGCCCTTTTTAATGTTAAAATTTGGGGATGGAAAAGCTTTTCGGTTGTCAAGGGAGTTACGGCTGAATAATCAATATCATAGATTTAAACGAAATATTCACATTAAAAATAAAAAAAATATTTTTCAACTAATTTATTTTAAATGTTCTTGCCGACCGGCTTCGACACGATTCTCATATATTACCGATACAATCGTTAAAACTTTGCGATCAATCTAACGAAGATACGTATAGTTTTGAAAAGACATAAATTTATAATTGATTTAAGCAAAAAATTTACAAAGTTGAATTCAGCACCAGACCAAATACAGTGTGACAACCACACTGCCATTAGCTGGAATCGAACCCGAGCCCTTCGGAGTAGCAGTCAAAGCACTTACCACTCGGCCACGAAGGTTGTCTTCGTCTTAGTCGTCTAGGTCGTCACGATGGTTTATATCGCTCTGCTGGAAAAATAAAAAAAATTGAAATCGCGAATGTAAGGTTGAGAAATATAAAAATAATAACCCGAATCGTTTTTGAATGAAATATATATTTTTTGATATTAAGATTGATTTTAAAGGGAAATGCTTATTAAAATACATAAAAAAAATTAAATACCTAGGCAGCATACTAACGCAATCTCTTGACCCAGATGTAGAGATAAAATGCAGAATTGAGGCAGCAAGAGCCACGTTTAATAAAATGAAATCACTCTTCTGCAATGATAACATAAACTTGAAACTCCGCCAGATCAAAACTATGTGTGGTCTGTTTTATTCTATGGATGTGAAACATGGACCTTGAAAATCAACTCAATGAACAGACTGGAAGCATTTGAAATGTGGCTCCATCGCCGAGTGCTCAGAATTCCCTGGACAGACATGGTTACCAATACTGAAGTCCTGAGGCGAGCTAGAGTTGACAGGGAACTGTTATCAACTATCAAGGTTCGGAAAATTTCACATCTGGGTCATATACTGCGTGGGGAAAAGTACCACTTTCTCCAACTGATATTGGAGGGGAAAGTTGAAGAACGCCGAGGGCCCGGTAGGATACAAAGGTCCTGACTGCGAAACTTGAGGGAGTGGACCAGCATCCGAAGTGTGGAGGAGCTGTTCCGTGCGGCGCAGGACAGGGACAGGTTCGCCAAAGTGATTGTCAACGTTGGGGGGACCCGACAGGGTACTTGAAGAAGAATAAGATTATTAAAACATTCTAAAATAATTTAAATACACCTAAGAATTTTTTATCAAAAAGTTATTTCTACCTCCTGGTTTAAATTTTATTTTAAACTGTCGATGAAGTTAATACATTCTTACACTTGTATGACTATTAATTGTACAATTAATAGGATTGAAAACGTAATCAGAAGAAACGGCGTGATG
This sequence comes from Lepidostoma basale, assembly GCA_022606425.2. NCBI lineage: Eukaryota > Metazoa > Arthropoda > Insecta > Trichoptera > Lepidostomatidae > Lepidostoma > Lepidostoma basale. Next base: position 75,805 of record JAHDVF020001594.1, on the reverse strand, counting down.
GTAAGTAAGTGATTATGTATTCTACATTTTATAATGTTTGTACTGAGTAATTATATTGTCTTTGGCATGACAGAAAATATTGTGATTAATTCCACAGAAATAAAAATAAAACCACCAAAGAGCATCGTTAACCGTGTGAAAAAAATGTTTAATAATTTGGCTGGTAGCAAAAAAGGAGCTAGGCATTTGTTGTTTTCTACCATTAGAAATAAGTATGAACTGCAAGAAGGAAAAAGCGAAAGTGCATTTGTTTTAAGTACATATTATCTTTCGTGGAATATCTCCTTTGTACGTTCACTGCGGCTTGTTAGCATAGTGAATTGGTGTTCTCAAGCGACCAGACTACCTATCGCGTCATCTGATCGTGGGATTGAACCTATAAAAGGAGTAAAACCTATTAAAAAGTGACCCGAAGAGAACCTTCACACAGACATATCCAAAGCGATCACCTGGATGTATAAATAAATCATAACAAAAGGATTTCTATAACAAAATAATATGACTGAAAACGTCTGTTTTATTATATTTTTAGGGAATAACAAGTTATGAACACAAGAAAGAAATTTTATATGATGTAGGTCTCTTCGTCCCTGATAATTATATTCGTCAAAGTTGATAGTTAATTAGTTAATAATTTTTACTGTTAAAATTTAAAACACTGTTATAATATCACAATTTCTTTTTATTCACTGAAAGTGTCGCGACAGCTGTTTCGCCAACCGATGTTGGCATCATCAGGTGTTACAATAAACTTACTAGTTACAATAAACTAGATTATAATTAGTTAGTTAGTAAATAAATGAAATGCCTTGGCAAGAAAACACCCAGAAATAGACAATTTCAATCATATGATATTAATAATTTAATATGAAGATTTATTTAAAAAAAATTGAGAAACAATAAATTCAGTAATAACTAACTAACTAACTAACCATCACGCCGTTTCTCCGAAGGGGTAGGCAGGAATAAAGGACTGCCACAGTTTTCTTTCCGGACATATTTCTCTCGCTTCCTCAACATTCATATATAGTGTCATGCACGCGCGTCGATTTCTCTGACTCTTCACGTGGCCGATATTCAATATTTGATTAATTTGATCATGCCACGTTGTCCTTGGTCTACCTCTATTTCTAGAAATGTTAACGATGTAAATGGACCTAGGTCCTATACTATTTTTACCATTCTATCTTCGTTCATCCTTTCCATGGTTTCATTTTAATGATATTCAATAATTAATATTGGGTAATCGTAAAAACTTAAAAGAATTTGTTTATAAAGTAAATTATAGTATCAGAAATAATAATTGAAATCAAAATTGATTCGCTTATTCAGATCTTCTTCTTCTTCTTCTTCTTCTTTACTTTTGGTTGACTCAGGAGTCTGTTATTTCAGGGGGTCCTCTTGAGACACTGAACTCCAGTTTTCTTTCCACCGTTTCGGGGGTCTTCCTGGTCGGCGTTGTCTCCGTTTGGCGTTCCAGATCGTTTTAACTAAATAACCAACCATCACGCCGTTTCCCCGATGAGATTGGCAGTTGTTATATGCTGATATACTTCTCTTGCTTCCTCGACGTTCATACATCTTGTCTTGCACACATGCTGTTGTTTTAATCTAGTCTTATTTTAAAATAAATTATATACATTATGAGCCGTGCGTTTAACCTTCAGACCTCAACACATGTAACAAAACAATTATTGGTATTGCATACATACAATTTATTTACTAATTTGACTGCGTTGACTGGAATACGCACGTGCATAGTCTGGATCCATCCAGAATCCCACACGTTAGGATGCATCAGATTCCTGTTGACTACCGTCCCCCAAAGATATGCTCGGATAGCGGGTAGTCGATTTCTTGATGCGTTACTGGTACTGTGTTGTATTTTTATAATATTTTACCTGTACTCATTAGATGCCTTAAACATTTTCGTGTTTGTAATGTCTTTTGAGTTAATAAACTGATTTGATTTGATTTGATTTGATCAAAAACATACCAAATGTCTAAAAAGAGAAGAAGAAAAAGATTTATCGTATTTTTATAATATTAATCAATGATATGATCGTTGGACGATCGAAATATGAGCGGGAGATGCCTATTGGTGGCGATGAGGTTCGCACCGTGTCACCCACGGGGGCGAAAAGAGAAGGATGGAGTGCCGCATCGGTTAATGGCAGTCCATTATTTCTGTCTACCCCTTCGGGAAGACGGCGTGATCGTTAGTTAGACGTGATAACATTTATCAACTTCTTAGAAAATACAGATACTATAGAAAATACCGGCATCACTAAGTGGTAGGTTGGTTCTGCATGCTGTAAGATAAAACAGTCTGTGCTGACGCTGTTGAAGATAACCATCTGGAACATAAAGACGGATAGCCTCCAAGATAACGGAGTTCTCAAAGAATCCCATGATAAGTCTGAAGAAATGGGTAAGTGTGCACCCATCTCTTTTTATCTGCACACTATTGGTCCCCAGCATGCCCAAGAGGAATGTAGTGGGATAAAGGAATGGATAGCTACCAAACTCCCTCATTTTCAACGAGCGTGCATGATATACATATAAGATGTTTGAATTTTGAGTGTTAATACATTTTTTCTGCCTACTCATTCGCAGAGACTGGGTGATGGTTAGTTAGTTGGTTGATTTTATCACCGTATAACGTTTATTTTTGCTTTCAAAATGTACAGATTATGTAAAAAAATACATTTATAAATGTAAGTACGAGACAAACAGTGACAGCTGACATAAAATGCTGCGAAACAAAAAATATGGGGAATATATAAAAGAACAATAATTATAACTCTCGTCTAAATAACGAGAATTTTTCTGAGAAACTAAGAGTGGAACGAAAGAATTGTGTTTTACGGCGTCTTCAAGTGAAAGAATTTATTACTCATACTTCAAACGAAATATTTCAATACTGTTTGATTGCTTACACGTATAAATGAGAATGAAAGAAAGAAGCAATTATTAATGTTGTTATTTAAAAAAATAAAAAATAGTTTTGTGCATATTTAATTTAATTTCACTTAAGTTCATGGTTTCCACCAGTGCCGAAACCAGTCGAAGCCATGAACCAAAGTGGAATTAAACTAAATATATACTATAAATATTTTTTAAATAAAAACTGCTATTATTATTTTAACACATAATTATAATTTATTATTTAACAATTGAAAACACTGTTTGAAGGTATCCCGAGAAAATGTAATGAAAAAAACATTGAACAATATTTATTACTTTGTAAACAACACTAACTTTATTAAAATACAAACATGTTTCACACACAGAAGCCCTAAATTTTGAGTCTATATGGTGAAAATTGTATTTATATACGAGTAAATAGAAGAATAAGATAATAACTACGCTATAAACATTTCTGGTACTAACAAGAATAAATTGTAAATTATTCTGCAAATCAGACCAGTAGTTTATAAATCTACAGAGCACACATACCATCTACAGGGTCTTTCAATAGGGACGCTCCATTTTTAATCGTTCGTGCAGAATATCCATCGTGACATGCGCTGTGTGCTACGTAGCGTCGTCCTATTGAAAATTAAACTGTCGGTATCCCTATCACCCAGTTTAAGCCACAAAAGTCGCAATTTTATGCATTATAAGACGTTTTGTGGACTTTGTAGGACGGCCATGAATGCCATAAATTGGCTAACAGAGCACTGATTTTAAAAATAAATTTTAACAATTTTAATGCGTTGTTGAAGCGTGTAGCATTCAATGGTTAAATATTAACCAACTAACTACCCATCACGCCATTTCCCCGGAGGGGTAGGCAGAGAGGATGGATCGCCACAATGACTTGTCCTGGCATACCTCTTGGGCTTCCTCTACATTCATACATCGTACCATGCACGCACGTCGATTATTCCGACTTCGAATGTGGCCGCCTTTTAGTAATTGATTAATTTGGTCATGCCATGTTTTCCTCAGTCGTCCTCGGCTTCTTTTCCCACTCACGCTGCTTGTGTCCAACTTTTTAACCATTCTACTCTCATCCATTCGTTCCATATGTCCAAACCATCTCAGGGATCCTTTTTTAATTTTATTCATTTGACAGCTATCGATTTATCAAAGTGGCCGCTATACGCCGTCAAAGTTCATTGAAAAACCCTTTTACCACCAGGATACATCATCATCATCATCGGCTCTCTCTCTTGTCCGAGGATGACTGTTCTTCACGGTTGTGGGTCTGCATATGACTGAAGAGCCCGATCCTGGACCCACATATTCTGGCGCATCTGGGGTAGGGGAAGGCGCTTGTAGTGGAGCTATCAACGTCTTCCAGTGGTATTTTCTTTCTCTTCCTCCTCCTCTCAGTGACGTCGTCTCTGTGCTGTGCTTCAAAGTCTTGTGGGCCTCTATGTACTGCTGTTCTCCACCTAGGTCTGTCCTCTGCAATATACACCACTTGCAGCAAAGCCACGGCGGCTATTTGGCCAATATTATTTTTTGGTCGTAATGTCATTAAATTTTCTTATAAATTAAAAGAAAATAGTTATACAATATCACTAAAACATGTTGTTTAATTTAATTTCAAAGTTTAAGCGCTCTTAATGAAAAACCCTATGCAAATATTGTCTTTTATTTATACTCGTACACTAACCATTATGTCGTTTTCTCGAAAGGGTAAGGAAAAAGGAAGAACCGCCGCGCTTTTATATTCAAAACTACTTCTCTTGACTCATCCAAGTTCAATCTTGTCACAAGACTCCCAGCTGTTTTTATATTTGAGTAATTTAACTTGTCATATATGCTTCTTTTATCTGTTCCATTTATTTCATTCGCGTATGATTTCTCATTCATTATTCTAATGGGTACAAAACCCCTTTATATCCTTTCCTATTCACTTTTTTGTTCATAATACTGCGGCCTTCCTAGAATCTCTTATTTTCGGTTATAAATTAAATTCAACCATACATACGAATATATCAAATTTACCTTAAAGATTATATTTAAACCGCGTTTATTTAAGGTTTTTATTAAAACAAATTATTTATTGATATTTTTAAACATTTTTAATAATCAAATAAAAATTTAAGAGCGTTTTTTGAAAATAAAAATAATTGTTTAAAGTAGAATATGGTAGCAAGCTGCCAAAACCGGTCGAACATAAACACAAGTGGAAGCACATTAAATACATAATAATAAATAAATTTTATATCATTGTTTTTTTGTTTTCATTATTTAAAATAAACTTCTACCAATAAATTTATATTGAAAACATTAATTATTTGGTCTATTTTGTCTGCCTACCCCAAGGCGTGATTGTTATTTAGTTATATATTTATAAAATACGTAAGCGCTGCTTGTTTAAATAAATTTAAATGTTTCTTGAAATACATACGTAAATGAGGAATCGTTACCCATGTAATGAAAATGTATAGTCCTTTATGTCAGTGCGGCCAGTACAATTTGTACCAGAAGTTATAAATAATTATGCTAATTATTACGTGTATGGCATATTGCGTCTTGCGCTAACTGTCCGCAAGCCGGTCATTAGCGTGTTAGGCACGGGGAGCGGAAAGATTCTCTGATATAACGTTTAGCGAAGATGAGTCCCTAGTTAATAGATCCCTTTTATAGGCACTATGCAAGAGATATTGCATAACCATTGAATAAGAAAGTTGTGGCTGGTCAAGTAAGGTTCACCGTCGAGGGATATACCATAATTACGCACATAAAGAAACAATGTTTATATTTATGTAATACATTAATGAAATTAGTTACACACATTAATATCACAAACTGTAGTGCTTAATAAAAAAAGTATAAACATTTTGAGTGATTTTCTGGTACCGATTTTAATGTGAAAGGCTAAAATATATTCTTCTTCTTCTTCTTATTCTTAATGTAGGCCTATTGGCCTGTTTCTTTAGAGGAATCGATCTCCTGCGAAGTCGACTCTCCGCTGTCGATCCATCTCTTTGGTGGTCTACCCGGGGGTCGTTATCCATGGGGCTGCCCGTGAAACACAATGAAGGGGAGTCTGGATGGATCCATTCTCCTCACGTGTGCATACCAGTATCTTCTCCTTTGCCTTCCTCACCTAACGTCATCCTCGACCTCGCATATCTCCTTTATCCGTGTAATCCTTATCCTCTCTTGCAGTGTCTTGCCAGATATACAGGTATATCTGAGCGTCTTCATTTCTGACACTCTGAGCGCGTTTTTTGTAATTGTGGTGTCCGTCCTGCACTCGATCCCATATGTTATGATGGGTCGCACACAAGTCTTATAAGTCTTATAAAATATATTAACAAACTGAAATCATTCAATGTGATCTCGTTTATTACTTAATGGTTAAGTGTACATTTTTTTTAGTATCTTCAATGCTTGTGTGAAATGTATTAATTTCTATCTTCTACTCTTATATTTATAGAATGTATAATGTAAGTATATTAATAAAAAATGGAAAGAAAATATATACTAGTGTAATCATAATGAGTTTTTGGACTTCAATGCGAATTATTTTTAAAATTGTTACATTTAGCGGTACCACCTTTCTTGATTTATTATTTCATTTATATCGTTGATTTATACTACATTTACCATTATTTGTACTTATGCGCCCAAAGTATTATCGAGGTAAACGTGGCACGATCAAATAAATCGAATATTGAATAGACGTGCTTACATGATACGACATATGAATGTTTAGGAAACGAGAGAAGTATGTCATAAAATAATGGTTGTGGCGTTCTATTATTTTTGACTACCCCTTTAGAGAGATGGTATCATAGTCAGTTAGTTAAGTATTATTGTTACGAAAGGTATAGGAAGCTTATTATTCTATTATTATTATTATTATTATTAATTTGTTGAATTGCACTTTACATCATGACAGCATGAGCCAAATCGATGTAAAGGGTATTATTATAGCTATCTTAGTGATTCTCGTGACATGTGATATGTAGCTAATCTATCGCCATTTTATTGTCACGTGAATTCTATACCAAACCAAAGACAGTGTGACAATCACACTGCCCTCACCGGGGATCGAACCCGGAACCTTCGGGGTGGCAGTCAATGCACTTACCACTCGGCCATGAAGGTCGTCTATCTATATAGAGGAGTAATATTGGTTGAAAAGAAGAATACGAAGTAATGAATTCATAATAAAATTCGCAATACGTTAAATTAAATATACATATGAAATGTTCAGCTATGTAATAGGCTGAATCTTTTGTAGAATATGTAAAAAAAAAACGTGAAGATATTTATAATATTTGTGTTGAGTTGTTATTGCGGTCGGTACAAAGACGTGACTTTTTGTCCGCTCTGACATTGAGACTACTTTGTGTCTAAGTAGTTTCGGGTATCTTTCATATATTCAAAGAGAAATAATTGGTAAGATATATAAAAGAAAGCAATACAATGTAACATGATTGGCACCCTAAAAGATTCTGTTACTACGCAAAGAAAGCAAATATGTGGCAATGTCATACGGAATATGAAATAACATGAAAAATACTTCGCATATTATTTATGTATATTATTTTTTTTTTTATAGAAATATGAGATTGTATGGAAATTTAATTGTGTTATGAATCACTCACTTTGTGGTTAGACATTTAAAACTTGATGCATCAATTATAGCATGCGAGCTGTTACGCGGACATGCGACATGTAAAATAAGTGTTTTAATAACATCGATGTGTTCTGGTCCCAACCCTGATGTATAGAAGCGAAGAAGGATGAGAGCAGAATAAATGCGGTAGAGATGAGGTCCCTAAAACGTATGTGTGGTAGAACGATATACGACAGAATCTCAAATGCTGATATAAGAAAGGAATGAAGAGCGAAAGAAGGTATTATGAACAAAATTATGAAAGGATCGCTGCGTTGGTTCGGACATATGGAACGAATGGATGGAGAAAGAATGGTTAAGAAAGTATACGTTAATTATGTAAATGGGGTACGGAGTCGAGGCAGACCGAGGAAAACACGGCATGACCAAAATTAGTGAAATTTTAAAGGTTGGTCATGTTAGAAGTCGGAGGAATCGACGTGCGTGTATGACTCGTTGTATGAATGTGGAGGAAGCTAGAGAGGTTTGCCTCTGCCTACCCCTGCGCGGAAACGGCGTGATGGTTTGTATGTATGTATGTATGATGTGTTCCATCTTAACGAAAGTGATTTTAAAAAAATGGTTGGAGCAACCCTTCGGGGCGAATGAAACTAGTTACTCTACTTTTTCTTTACTTGTCTTTTTCTTTTTTTACATTTTAAAATTATATTTCATCTTTAATTATTCATTATTACTAGTACTACTAGTTTTTTTCTTTAACTTATCAAAGTGTTACTTTATTCTTCTTATATATTTAACCATGTGTCAGTTGTTATATAATATTTGTGGTAGCATGTAATAGGCATTGTTTTGTTGTCTCTGTTTGTTTGTATTTATATACTGTATTTGCTGTGTGTTACCCTCAATAATAAATAAATAAATAATAACCATACCGTGGATAAAAACAAAATTATTTTTTATTTTATATTTATAACATTTGTATGCATTGCGTGTTGTATAAAATACAGGTTCCTATAGTTTGGTTTATAATAAAATAGTTGAGTCTTATCCTAAGATGGCAGTGCACAATGGTGTTCTTGTACTGGCCCTTATCTAAAGAAGTGAAGCATGGAACTGCAAAAGAAGGATGAAAGTAGAACAAATGTGTACGATACAGTGTCAGATGCAAATATAAAGAGTGAATGCAGTATGAATGAAAGTATTATGAACAAAATATGAAAGGGTCATTTAGATGATTTGGGTATATGGGAAGAATAAATAAAAAATGGTAAAGTAAGTACGTATATTTAACGACGTAAACAGACCTCTTAATATAGGAAGATTGGAAAAGTGACATGATCAAATCAATCAAATATTACAAATGGCTCACCTGAGGAGTTGGAGATATCGACGTACGTGCATGACACGATGTATGAATCTTGAGCAAGCGAGAGAAGTATGTCAGGAAAGAAAAGTGTGGCAGTAGATTATTACTACCTCCCCTTTGGGAAGATGGGATGATAGAGTAAGTATCGTGCTAACGCATTCATTAAAATTGTTTAATCCGAAGCATATTTTTTATATATTTATTGTTTCTTGAACAATGAAGTAAAATTATTTATTACCACCAATTCTTACGACTTCAAAACAATTTTCTATAAGTTTTATTATATTTGTATTTTATTTTATATTTATTTTATTATTATATTATATTAAAAAATTATATTTTATGGAAATTAAAAAAATATTTTTACACCTGCCAAAAATTCTTTATTTTATTTCATATCATTGTATTTTATATTATTTGTTTTAGATTTATTTTGTGGATGTTGGACGATCTAAGTGTGCACGGGAGTTGCCTATTGGTAGCGATGAGGTTCGCAACCCATCACATTGCATCTCCCGCGGGGCGAAAAGAGAAGGATGGAATGCCGCATCGGTTAAAGTGTGACAGTCCATTCTTTCTGCCTACCCTTTCGGGGAGAAGGCGTGGTGGTTAGTTAGTAAGTTTTTATTATATTTTATTATATTTTATTCGAATGACGTGTTTCGCCTTACTATGGCATTATCAAGGTTATTGATTTAAAAAAACCTATCCAAAAAAGCTAGAATGGCAGTGCACAATGGTGTTCTTCTACAGACCCTTATGTATGGAAGCGAAGCATGGAACTGGCAAAAGAAGGATGAAAGTAGAATAAATGCAGTAGAAATGAGATCTCTTAGACGAATGTGCGGATACTCCGTGTATGATAGAGTGTCGAATGAAAATATAAGAAGTGAATGCGGTGCGAATGATGGTATTATGAACAAAATAATGAAAGGATCATAAAGATGGTTTGAACATATGGAAAGAATGAATGAAGAAAGAATGGTTAAAAAAAATATGTTAACGATGTAAATGGAACCAGAAATAGAGGAAGACCGAAGAAAACGTAACACGATCAAATAAATCAAATATTGAATGTCGGCCACTTGAGGAGTCTGAGAAATCGACGCGCGTGCATGACACTATGTATGAATGTTGAGGAAGCCAGAGAAATATGTCAGGAAAGAAAAGTGTGGCAGTCCATTCTTTCTGCCTACCCCTTCGGGGAGACGGCGTGATGGTTAGTTAGTTAGTTAGTTAGTTTTGATTTGAAACGAATTTTAAATCTGATATGATAAGACTCTCGTAGTCCAGAGTGAGAAATCGAAACGGACAAAGTATTATAGGTGCTGTATAGAGATTGAGACGTTTTACATTTAAGAAGAGCGTGTACATGTATCATTTGTATCATATGTGCGTACGCTCAACTCAGTTTAAGATAATTGGTGAATATAAAATTAGGTTTCGAAATAATTCCAACAAACGTATTATGACATTCCGAATGCGAGTGGGTTATATTTCACCCACATATTCATTGGTCAATGATCGATATTTTACTAAAGAAACCGTTTTATTATAAATGTATGCTAAGCATTATGTTAATGTCTAATTTATTCATACATTCGTGCGAATACATAAATTCTCATAACTAATAAAATCTATTTAGTGTGATATAGTTTACCTCACTAGAACGTTTATCAAATGAAAACTTGAGAAGAAGAACACGACGAATTGACGACCTTAGTGGCAGAGTGGTAAGAGAACTGCCATACCGAAGGTCCCGGGCTCGATTCCCGGCGATTGTATTGTGATTGTCATACTGTCTCTGGTCTGGTGTAGAATTCACGTGACAATAAAATGGCGAGGGATTCTCATGACCTGTCATATGTCATGAGAAACAAGATAATAACTAAAAACAAATTGTATTGGGTTTAAACAACCTGTTGTACTATAAACAAAAAAATTTATCATGAATAAATAAATTTTTTATTAAAATAATAAAAATAAAAAATAAATGGAATAAAACAAAATGAAGTTATTAATAAAACTAACTTACAGTTAAATAACTCCATTTTGTTTTATTTTTAGTTCGAAATAATAGAACGCCACGACGATATTTCCCCAAATAAAGTTCATTTCTTATTCCTCAACATTCATACATCATGTCATGCACGCACGTCAATTTCTCCGATTCCTCGCGTGGCCGATATCTAATATTTGATTGATTCTATCGTATAAGGTTTTTTTCGATATTTCTCTACTTCTTTTTATATTAATATTTTTATCGTATACTTTCATAATTAATCAATTCGAATGGGAACGTCTGTTTTCTAGACGTTTTATTATATTTTATGTGAATGACATGTTTCGTCCGTCTTTTCCATCCTTTCTTCACACATCATTTTGGTGTGTTCAAACCATCAAAATGAACCATTCATTATTTTATTGCCAATGCAATCATTAATTTTATATGAATTTTGACACTCCATCATATACAGATATACATACTACATGTGTAAGAGATTTTTGATCTGCAACAATTATTCTACTTTAATCTTTCTTTTGCCAGCGCCATGCTTCTCTTATATAAAAAATCTTCCTTACGAGAACACCATTGTGCACTGCCAACTTAGCTTATTTTATACTTCGTTGTCTGCCCCAACTATTCTTTCAATACCTCATTTCCCTCTCCCATCCTTCGTCAAGATACTTCAAAAACTTTTAAAATACTAATATAATATTTTTCATTAAAATTACAATTTTTTAAGAAATTCCAACTAAGAAATTAATATTAATACGTGTACTCTCAAATATTTTGCGAATACTTTTTATTTTAGATTTGTAAATTCATCGAACGTTCGGTCGATTGTGTGTCCATATGTAAAGGAAAATATGAAAATGTTAATAGATTATTTAATGTATTCAGGATTTCGCGATGTTTTTGTTCAATAAGGTGCATTAATTGTGGTTTTTGTGATCGAGATTGCCATAGCAAAATCTCTAATATAATGTAATAGAATTTGGCAATTTTATAATATTTTTTATGATTATAGTATTGTTTCCATATTACATAAACTTAATGTGAGTTATAAAATATATAATAGTTTTGATCTAGCATAATGTGTAGTGGGCGGGTAGAATGGTGTAAAAGCGTATAATAATCGAAATTGAATAAAGTGGAAGTGAATTGCCTTATCCAGGTGAAGCAAAGAGAAGTTGAACAACATTTTGTTTTGAATGTATAGACAAATACTATTTAATTGAATCTCAATAGAGACGAAGATGTAAATTGTTTTTGGAAACAGAATATGGTAGTCGAGGCGTTTACAGGACTTATGACCTGTCATTGGTTGGTTTAAGCGATCGCTTTATGTAATACAACATTCCCCATTACGACCACCACGTCTGACAAATTTTTGAAAGAATCATATAAAGAAGTATCATATAAAGCGATCACTTAACCCAACCAATGACAGGTCATAAGTCCTGTAAACGCCTCGACCACCATATTCTGTTCGCAAAAAGAAGCATATGTACATCTTTCAAAAATTTGTCAGACGTGGTGGTCGTAAGAAGGAGGTCGGAATGGGGAATGTTGTATTACATAAAACGATTGCTTAACCCAACCAATGACAGGGCATAAGTCCTGTAAACGCCTCAACCACCATATTCTGTTTCCAAAAACAATTTACATCTTCGTCTCTATGAAGTTGAACAGTTTGTTTGACCAGATATCAATGGAAACAGTTCTTGCGGAGGTCTAGAACCAACTCCGCTTTACTAACATTTATGATCCCGTCAATCAGTATTTCATTTGATATAAAATTATGTATATGTGTGTTCTGCTGATCTCGAGGATATTGGCAAAAGCTAGGTCGTTTTCATAATTTCTATTAAAAATCTACAACAAATCTTATATGTTTCTTTGAATAACCGGCGAATAGTTTCGAATCTTTAAAATTCTAATAAAATCTATGTTGCGCGATGGGACATGGAAAGTTGTGCACGCGTTGTGTATCTCACTTTGAGACCACGTAACCAACGTGGAGATTAGAAGACGCACCAGGGTCACCGATATAGAGGTATGCATTGCGAGGATGAACTGGCAATGGGCTGGACATGTGTGCCGACGAGATAATAGGAGATGGGGCCAGAATGGAAGTCAAGGTTGGGTCGGAGAAGTGTCGGGAGACAGCCCACCAGGTGGAGCGATGATATTGTGCGGACGGCTAGAAGGGCCTGGAGAACACAGATGAGAGACCGAGAGGGATGGCGTGGGGTAGAGAGCTTACTTCTAGCAGTGGTTGAAGACAGGCTGACTATGAACTCATACTTATAAATACTATCGTTTTGAATAATTATTTTGAAATAATTAGTATTGTTTAATATTTAATATCAGTCAATTATCAAATTCATAATTTTAAATTGACATGTTAAACTAGTTGTTAGTATTATTAAATTCTGATAATTTTAATGAATTAAGTTGGGAAGACTTAACACGTTGGCTGCCATAGTAATTTTCAGAATTCCAATGAAATAGCTCATTAAGGCTATGAATTTATATTTACATTGTTACTCTACACGCAGAACAAAGAGGGCAAATAATCAAAGTACGAAACAATTCGTAGTTGGCGTCCCAGGCAATAACATAAATTACGACTTTTCTAGTAGTTGGCATTCAACGTGTTAATAGATAATTATAACTGATACATTCCCTTATAATATTCATTATGAAGAAAATAGAATTTAAAGTAAATATATGATCATTTAGTAGAAATTAATTAATATAAATTAAAACGTCTGCCTTCTGGAAGTTTTAATAAATTTTATATGGAATGACATGTTTAGCCCTTCTAAGGCATTATCAAATGACATTTGATAATGCCTTAGAAGGGTGAAGCATGTCATTGATAAATAAATAAAATCCTAGTTTTCATTTATATTAATTATTTAATGTGGAGTTTTACAGCATTGTTCAAGAAGCAATAAATATTTAGCAGCAAGTTAGAGCATAACTAACTAACTAACCATCACGCCGTCTCTCCGAAGGGGTAGGCAGAAAGAATGGACTGACACACTTTTCTTTCCTGACATATTTCTCTCGCTTCCTCAACATTCATACATCGTGTCATGCACGCGCGTCGATTTCTCTGACTCCTCACATGGCCGACATTCAATATTTGATTTATTTGATTGTTCCACGTTTTCCTTGGTGTTCCTCTATTTCTGGTTCCATTTACATCATTAACGTATAATTTTTTTACCATCCTTTCTTCATTCATTCTTTCCATATGTCCAAACCATCTGAATGATCCTTTCATTATTTTGTTCATGACACCATCATTCGCACCGCATTCACTTCTTATATTTTCATTCGACACTCTATCATACACAGAGTATCACACATTCGTCTAAGAGATCTCATTTCTACTCCATTTATTCTACTTTCATCCTTCTTTTGCCAGTTCCATGCTTCGCTTTCATACATTATGGTCGGTAGAAGAACACCATTGTGCACAAGTTAGAGCATTATAATAATAATAATTTTAAATATTCGAATAAACAAAATATATTAATAATGTGATCATAAACGTTTCACCAAGAGTATTGCGATAATTGTTTACATAGATTTTAACGCTGAAGGTAAAAAGATCTTTAGGTCAAAGCATGTAAATTTAAATGATAGCATTGAAAACATATGAACATCACGTCCAACTACGTTCACCCACGTGAATGTACCTTATGTTCATTATTACGAAATTATTAAATAAAAATAATTTGTATCAATGCTTGTGAGCCCAATTATTTAAACACTTATAATGTGATATTATAATGGGAAAACGTTGTATGATTTTATAATGGGAAAACGTTGTATGATAGAATACCGAACGATGAAGTAAGAAAGAAATGTAAGGCGGATGACTGCATCATGAATAAAATTAAAAAAGGATCCCATGGTTCGGATATATGGAACGAATGGATGAGAGAAGAATGGTTAAAAAGTTGTACACAAGCAGCGTGAGTGGGAAAAGAAGCCGAGGACGACCGAGGAAAACATGGCATGACCAAATTAATCAATTACTTAAAGGCGGCCACATTCGAAGTCGGAACAATCGACGTGCGTGCATGGTAAGACGTATGGATGTAGAGGAAGCTCGAGAGTATGCCAGGACAGGCCAGTGTGGCGATCCATCCTCTCTGCCTACCCCTCCGGGGAAATGGCTTGATGGTTAGTTAGTTAGTTAGTTAGTAATGTGATATTTGACTGTGTAGTTAACGTATAATCATACTTATTTAACGATTTATGCGAATGAAAACGTCTGTTTTATAAAATAAAAATGAAATAAAACAATCTGTCTGCCAATGGCAACCAGCCTGGCAAAACCGGTCGCTATCGAAATAAAAACAAAAGTGGAATGATTTCTTAAAAAAACATCGTTTTATTAAATTAATACGAATGAAAACTTCAGTTTTCTAGAAGTATTATTATATTTTATGGGAATGACATGTTTCGCCCTTCTAAGACATTATCAAAAAACATATTTATAATGCCTTAGAAGGACGAAACATGTCATTCCCATAAAATATAATACATCTTTTAGAAAACTGACGTTTTCATTCGTATTAATTATTCAAATGGAGTTTTACATCATTGTTCAAGAAACAAAAAATATCGTTTTATTTCATGATTATTTAAAATGAACTTCCATTATGAGATATTAGTAAAATCATTAGATTTTATCGATAATGTTTTTAGCGTGAATTAAAAATAATTGGTATATTATAATATGATGATATGAATAATTTTCATTAGGCGCAATTTCCGTAATTGAATCTCTTCAAGGGTATTTATAAAGTAATGTATATAAAAAAACAATTTATTTTATTAACTAAGTAATTAATTATCGATGACTTTTAAAAACCGTTTTGTTAATGAAGGGCACTTGTATATTTCTTACTTGTAGTAATTAATCAGGTGCGACATAATTATTTTTATAAAATATATCTATTTTGTATATAGGATTGTTATTTTTGAACCTATCAGTACAAAAGTCAATGAATTACCATAAATATGAATCTTCATATATATCAATTTAATATATCGCACGCTTAATAAGTAAACTGAACAATTATGGTTTAGGTCATAATTGAGTTAACATTAGACAGAGGCTTGTGTTAACGCTATCCATCTATTTTTCACAATGTTAACGCTATCCATTCGTACGTACGATAATCGTTCACAATGTTAACGTTATCCATTCGTACGTGTTTTTCGACCGTTTTTGTTAAAACACCGACTCATGTCAGATTGAGCAAAACTTAGTTTTTTTAGTTAAGCCAGTGTTCTATTAAGTGTGCGATATGTTATACGAATAATGAAAATAAACTAAAAATCTTTATTAACTGTTTAAATAAAAAGCTTTGTTATTAATATGACGTTATTATAGACCTTAGTGGAACTTAATTCATAAACTAAATATATACTGAATATAAAGATTTTTAGATAATCCATTGCTTTGGCGGAAACACTTTGATACTTCAACATTATTAACTGTTTAAATAAAAAAACTTTGTTATATATATAACAAAGTTTTTTTATTTAAACAGTCAATAATGTTGAAATATTAAAGTGTTTCCGCCAAAGCAATGGATTATCTAAAAATCTTTATATTATTATCAAAAATATCACAACTGATTATATTTTGTCGCGACAGCTGTTTCGCCAACCGATGTTAGCATCGTCAGGTCTTAAAATCAACTGTTATACTACAATCAACTGATTGTAAGACCTGACGATGCTAACATTGGTAAGCGAAACAGCTGTCGCGACAAAATACAATCAATTGTGATATGTGTAACAAAGTTTTTTTCAAATCAACTGTTATCTTACAATCAGTTGATTGTAAGACCTGACGATGCTCACAACGGTTAGCGAAACAGAAAAATATATATATAATCAATTGTGATATTTATAACAAAGTTTTTTATTTAAACAGTTAATAATGTTGAAATATTAAAGTGTTTCCGCCAAACAAAGGATTATCTAAAAATCTTTATATTAAGTATATATTTAGTTTATGAATTACGTTCCATTTAGGTTTATGACTTCGATTGGTTCTGGTTTCTGATTCACCTGAAGATGGTAGCGAGCTACCGAAACCGGTCGAATTTAACTACAAACAAACAAACAAACCATCACGCCGTTTCCCCGCAGGGGAAACGGCGTGATGGTTTGTTTGTTTGGTTTGTTCGCAGGGGTAGGCAGAGAAAATGGACCGCCACACTACTCTATCCTGGCAAACCTCTCTAACTTCCTCCACATTCATACAACGAGTCATACACGCACGTCGATTCCTCCTACTTCTAACATTACCAACCTTTAAAATTTGATTAGTTTGGCCATGCCATGTTTTCCTCAGTCTGCCTCGACTCCGTACCCCATTTACATCATTAACGTATACTTTCTTAACCATTATTTTTCCATCCATGCGTTCCATATGTCCGAACCAACGCAGCGATCCTTTCATAATTTTGTTCATAATACCTTATTCCGCTCTACATTCCTTTCCTATATCAGATACCATATTTCTTTCCTATTCCTTTCCTACCATATTCCTTTCCTATTATTTTCAATTTCATTATTTGCGATGAATTTCTTCCATGAAATTTAATAAAAAATTTCCCTTGGTAACTAAAACTACGTGTTCAAATTCCATTACAGAACAACTATCATATTTTCCCAATGTTTGAATAACTATCATATTTTCCCAATGTTTGAAGATTTTGGCTTGCTTGGGAAAATACGAATTCGCGAAGAGATGTGAAATTACTATTCAGTTGGATTTTGATAATTGTAAGCCTGTATTAATTTCACAAGCTGCTTGTTATTACGACGTTAAACATCATCTCTTAACAATATAATGTTGATTCAAATAGTAATTATTGTCACCACAATTAACTTGAAGACTGAGACTGCAGTGCTTTTTAAAACGACGGTCAGCGAATACGCTACGATATGCATACAAAACTATGATACAAAGAATGATAAATATAAAATGTAAAAGGAACTCAAATTCTTATTCTTCTTTGCTAGCCTGCTTCCAATTTCTTCCACTCGTCTCTATCCTGCCCCTTTTGTATCCAAGATTTTCCAACCCTTATATCATTGGTCCATCTCATCGGTGGCCTTCCGACACTTCGTCTATTTTCCCATGGTCTCCAACTGAGTATCCTGGGTGCCCATCTGTTGCCACCCTGTCTAGCCAAGTGTCTAGCCCATTGCCATTTCAATTTTGCCACTCGGTCCATGATGTCAGCAACCCTGGTGCGGCGTCTGATTTCTTCATTTCTTATGCAGTCATGTAAGCTCACACCAAGTATCTGTCTTTCCATGGACCTCTGTGTACACTTGAGCCTGTGGATACTTTTTGCTGTAAGAGTTGTCGTCTCTAGTCCGTATGTCATCATGGGCAGTATACACATATCGTAGACCTTTCTTTTGAGACAAACCGGTATTTCAACATTTTCAAAGACATGTCTCAGTTTACCTCAGTTTAATGCAGTTTTATTATGGCTATGCGTGTTCGAAGACGAGCTTGATATAATAAAACTGTATACTCGTATAAACAATTAATAAGAATGAAAACGTCTGTCGTACTATAATGACATATGGAATAGAAACCGGAGCTGGCACCATCATAACAAAAAGTCTCCTAAGAACCACAAAAATGAAGACTCTCCGATCCGTTGCGGAAACGACACTCCGAGACAGAGTAAGAAATTCTGAAATAAGAAAGACCTGCAATGTGGAAGATGTCGTGCGACGGGGAAGACTGAGAAGACGCTACTAGAAAGATCATGTGGAAAGAACACATTCTGAAAGTACCAACAGGAAATCTACCTCCAGGAAGACCACCCAAAAGATGGCGAGAGAGTTGGACATCTACATCCCAGGATCAGGCTCCGAGAAATAACAGGACGCAGTCCTAAATAAAGTAGAATAAGAAGATGAAGAAAATTTTTTTTTTATCTATTATATTTACGGATTTTATTGGGAAGTTTCGCCCTAATAAGGCTTTACCAAATTTTTATGAAATATGTCATTCCAATAAAATATAATAAAACTTTTAGAAAACAGACGCTTCATTCATAATTACGAAATAAAACGATGTTTTTGTAACTACCTCCACTTTGGTCTTTATTTCAACAAGGACCGGTTTCGCCAAGCTCACTGGCATCGACAGACTGGTGGTGACACTATTGCAAACTGAGTCCTTTATATACATAAAGATCAGGGGTGGTAAACATGATTATGTACAAAAATAAACTTAACATAATTATGTAAAATTTACTGAATTTATATATTGGTATCAAAGTTATTTAAAAGGATTCAGTTCAATATAATAGATTTAAAATATTATTATTCCTATAGTTTTCATTTGTATTGCTTATTTAATATGGGAATTTACATCATTGTCCAGAAAAAATACGTTAGTATACAACCAACATAAAATCACTGAATTCATGAAGTAAAAACATGCATTATATTTTATAAGTTTCTTTAATAGTAATGCTGGCAGTATTTTCGTAACGTTAGTACATTATCATCAATTATAATGATTGATTTGTAATGGTTTTACGTGATTAATCATTTAAATCATACTAATTTACATTCTCAATAAATTGTTATATGCGTATATAACTAAACATGTATGTTTGCATATGTGTACTTCTTATTAAAATGTATACAGTTTAACATTTTTTAAATATATTAAAAAATCGTTATTAAATATTGGAAGTTTTAAACAAATACAAATAAAGGTATTAAAACTAAACAATTTAATAATAAAAACACTTTTCCCATTTTTATTATTAAAATAAATTAATAATATTAAAACACTTTTTTTATTAAACAACACATTTTTTTAAACAAATATGTTTTGGATGATCATCGTCTATATACTTTTGTTACTAAATTTACTGTTTTAAATAAAATAATAAAAATGTTATTTTATATCATTCTTCAGATGACTAAGGTATACGTTCGAAACGTATGAATATAAAAATAAAGAAACTAATATAAGTGAAAAAAACTTTGTCCGTTTTAGGAATAAATCAGAATCGGACATAACTCATTTATTTAATTCCAAGTTAATCTATTAATTATAAAGGTAAAACCACTAATATATTTTTTTAAATAAGATGATTCATATTGATTTCCAAACATCTTTAAAAAATATATTCAAACACTGCAGATAAACTGTTTTTTCAAATCAAGAGTCAAGAACAAATGCAAGTTTATTTATAACAACATCATGACATTTTGTTTAATAATAGATTTGCGATGTTTATTTGGATAAGTTTAAGCAATTAATTAATAAGAATGAAAACATCCACTTTCTAGGAGTATTAAGGGAATTTTAGGGAGAAAATTTTATGGGAATGATAATTTTTATATTGCTGAGGCATTATCGAATGTTTGAATATGCCTTAGAAAAGTGAAAAATTTCATTATCTTAAAATACAATAAATCTTATATATATCAATGATTTGAGATGGTTTGGGCATATGGAACGAATGAACGAGAGAAAAATGGTTAAAATGTTGTTTACAAGCAGTAGGAGTGGAAAGAAAAGCCGTGGAAGACCAATGAAAGCGTGGCATGACAAACGTGGAAGAGCGTGGCGTGGCAAACTAATCAAATACGAAAATTAATCAAACACAAATTAATCACATTCAGAGTAAAAAAATCGACATCCACTCTGCTTACCCCTCCGGAGAAACGGAGTGCTGGTTAGTTAGTAAGCTTTCAAACATGATGTTTCATGATGTTTAGAAAAGTAAAAATAATTTCAAATCGCCTAGTACTTTGGAAGTAGGTGTGGAACCTTACGATTCGCAATTTAATCATATACCTGATTTGATATTTCTTATTTCGCAGTAAGATTGCTTTTGAATTGACTTTTTCTTTTTGTAAACGTTTTTTTGTTGTTGTTAAACTGTCTCGTGCGATATAAAGCCTGAATATAGGACACTCGAATTAATGAATTCAAATTTATTATAATTGTGTCCATTCCTTTTGATACTTCATAGATAAAATTGTTCAAGTATACAAAGCTGTTATCTTTATTTGAATAACAAATTCTTTAAATTTCTTTATTTAAATCGAGTAATTTTGACATAAATACGACAAAATCTTTTCAATTTATTCATTAATATTGATTAAAGTTCTGTATTAACCTAATAATGCCTTCAAAAATATTCATATCAAATAATCGATTTAAATGTGGAAAGCGACGGGAAACTACCACATCAAAATGCTCAAGTGGGATTCTGAGATACAAACCAATCCCTCGGATTGAAATTTGAGAAGAAGAATCGATTTCAAGTAGAAATTGTAAACTAATAAGGGATTTATAAATAAATAAATTTATTTAAAAAATCATTAAAAGATATTTTAAAAAATAATGGATTTTTAATTTTGTTAATATAATTATAAATATAAAAATTTATTGTAAATATAAATATTTACTAGTTCTTGAAAAATGATGTAAAACTCCATATTAAATAATGAAAAGGTATAAAACGCCTGTTTTCTAAAAGTTTGTTATTTTATTTAATGGTTATGACATACTTGGCCTTGCTAAAGTTATATAAAATATGATGAAAATATTTTATAAGCCTTAGCAAGGAAAAACATGTCAGGTCCATAAAATTAAATATAACTTCTAGAAAACTGACGATTTCATTTCTTAATTATTAGTAAATATGATTGATAATATAGTATAGTAAACTCTCCTAATATTTTTTCATTCAATTAATTTTGCATTGGTTTTTATAAATTCTTCGTAATTTAAGATTAAAAATATAATACATACACTAGCACTGTACAAATCGGTAATTGTACAGTTATGTATTTTTTCATTCATATACGATTAATGAAAATAAGCATGCAATAATTATGTAAAAGTGAAGTTATGAATGTTATAATATAATGAATACGTAGTTGAAGAATCAATATATAAATACTAACTACTTAATTAGCTATCACTCCATCTATTCGAAGGGGTAGGCAAAAAATGGACCACCAAACTATTCTTTCCTGACTTATTTCTCTTGATTCCTCAACATTCATACATCGTGTCATGCACGCACGTCGATTTCAGCGACTCCTCACGTGACCGACATTTAATATTGGATGGGTTTGAATAAAAAAAAATATATATAGTGTAAAAAACATATATAAAATTAAATACTAGATTACTACTACTAAAACTAGATTAAATAATTACTGAACAAGTTTATTTACTATTACTAACTTATGTAACATATTTCATCTCTTTTATATTGAAACATTATAATAGCGGGATATAATAATTCATTTTAACTAACTAACTAACTTACCATCACGCCGTCTCCCCGGAGGGGTAGGCAGAAAGAATGGAACGCCACACTGTTCTGTCCTGACATACGCCTCTCGCTTCCTGTACATTCATACATCTTGTCATGCACGCACGTCGATTTTTCCGACTCCTCACGTGACCGACATTCAATATTTGATTGATTTGATCGTGCCACGTTTTCCTCGGCCTTCCTCTATTTCTAGCTCCGTTCACGCCGTTTACATATACCTTCTTTACCATTCTGTCTTCACTCATTCTTTCCATGTGTCCAAACCATCTTAATGACCCTTTCCTTATTTTGTTCATAACACTTTCATTCGCACCACATTCACTTCTTATACTTGCATTTGTCACTCTATCATAAACAGATTTGCCACACATTCGTCTTAGAGATCTCATTTCTACTGCATTTATTCTACTTTCATCCTTTTTTTGCCAGTTCCATGCTTCACTTCCATACATAAGGGTCGGCACAAGAACACCATTGTGCACTGCCATCTTAGCTTTTTTGGATAGGCTTTTGTTTGCGATGACAATTCAACAATAATTCATTTTAGAAATAGTAATATAAAAACCAAGTCATAGGCAATTAATATCACATGTAAACTGATTTGATCATCATGAAAAATGTACTAGCTGCAAAAGTATACATCATAATGATAAAACAGCACAGTTCCCTTTGCTCTGTCATCACTCAAGACTATAACCCATTAGTATTTTACAAATATGGCCACAATCTTTGATCTTGCACGCATTCGTATAACGGATGGTCGCATCCATCGCTCTTGTTCATCTAATATGGATTTCCGTTGCTAAATCATTTTATCATTTGATATATTTTTTAAATATAATTGCTACACAGACGACAAAAGACTGCGACCCGAAACATGTTTGTGATGTGAAAATACAATGTTTTTCAAAACTTATTCAAATAAAATAACCGCTGAAAATTACTTATGTTGAAATAAATTTTGACATTCACTTTAATAAAGTTAGAATGTAGATAAAATTTTATCTAAAATTGCTTATGGTATTGTTGTATGAAATTAGGATATATTGTATTGATAATTTTTAATTTTACTTATTTATTAATGGTTCCAATGTGTTTGAATTTTTTTTTGCATAAAATTCATATTAAAATATGGGTTATGCTATTATGATATTACATAAATTAATGAATAAATGTTTTATTAATTGACATAATTAGTTAACGAAGCAACACTGCACTCAATTTATTAATTCACCTACATTTAAAAATACATCATCGTTGCACATGCTTTTGTTGATAACTCAAAATGTTACAAATATATTATATTGCTGTGAATTTTTACGAAGTTCGGAAAAGAAGAAAAATGTTAACATTTAGAATTATCTCGTGATCAGTGTTCGCATCGAAACAAAAGCATCTAAGAATGGCCGGTCCGGTGCTCGTAAATCAGCGTGACGTAAGACGAGCGTCCGCGGAGGCTGCGGATGGCTCTGCGCGGCGCGACTGCTCGCCGAAAAGCGCGGCGCGACTTTCACCGGGCGAACTTTCACTCCTGGCCTGCCAAAAGCAGAGGATCCATCTTCTCACGCCCCCCCCCTCTGCCCAAGGCCGGGGATGGCCGGTTGCTACTTAAGCGCGCGCAGACTCCTCAGTGGCATCAGTCGTACAGCTCTCGTCGGCAGAGTAACCAACCAGCGTTGCTCCGACAGGAAACATATCAGAAACCATGAGGGTCCTAGTGGTAAGCAGCTCCCGGGCCTCCGCGATCAACTCTGCTTCTGTGCTTGCTAGCGTGTTCATACCCTTGTGCAGTGCTCCGGCGTGCTTCGTGGCCACAAGTTTTCTCATAAAACTCGAATCCTCCATCAAATCAGTGATTTAAAATAATTACGCTTTGATTTATCAGTGCTCGATGTTAACCCTTTGAAAATAGTTTTTTATTTAAAAATTTAACAGTTCAAGGCCATATGCAAAACAAAAAAACAAATTGTGTAGCTAATCTCGTAATTTATTTGGATCAAAATACATTGTGTTACGTTTAATGCTGTTAACATAAAACCATATTGTCTTTGGATGCGCACCTAGCATGTAATGGAACAGTTTTGATTTTCGAATAGGGATAAATCATTTGAATATCTTTAAAATTCAGAAAACAAGTAAGGGTTTAGAAACAAATATGTATTATCTGTTATCAGGTGCTGGCAGCGATAGCGTTGGCGCAGGCGAGGCCAGAGGCCGGGTACAGCTACAGCGCTCCGAGGCCGTCAGGCAGCTACGGCGCGCCAGGCGGGGGCAGTGGCGGCGGTCACGGCGGCGGTTTTGGAGGCGGTAGCTTCGGTGGCGGCCTCAGCAGTGGCATCGGGGGAGGCTTCAGCAGCAGCCACGGAGGAAGCAGCAGCGGGGGTTTCAGCGGTGGTCTCGGAGGCGGTAGCATCGGAGGCGGCCTCGGCGGTGGCTTCAGCGGAGGCCATGGAGGCGGTCTCGGAGGCGGTCTCGGAGGTGGTCTAGGAGGCGGTCTCGGTGGTGGCTTCGGAGGAGGAATCGGTGGAGGCGGCGGATTCGGAGGCGGATACAGCGGCGGCTTCCAGGCTCCCATAGTTCAGAAGCACATCTACGTGCACGTTCCTCCCCCAGAACCCGAAGAACACCACATCCGCCCCATTGCCACTCCCGGCCCACCCCAGAAGCACTACAAAATCATCTTCATCAAGGCCCCCGCACCTCCCGCGCCCACCGCGCCTATCATTCCCCTGCAGGCTCAGAATGAAGAAAAGACCCTCGTCTACGTTTTGGTCAAGAAGCCCGAGGAGCAGCCAGAAATCAGCATTCCCACCGCCGCCCCCACCCAGCCCTCCAAACCCGAGGTTTACTTCATCCGTTACAAGACCCAGAAGGAGAGCGGTGGCATCGGCGGAGGACTTGGAGGTGGAATCGGTGGAGGACTTGGAGGCGGAATTGGCGGAGGACTCGGCGGTGGACACGGTGGCGGACTCGGCGGAGGACTCGGTGGCGGACTCGGCGGAGGACTCGGCGGCGGACTCGGCGGCGGACTCGGCGGCGGACACGGTGGCGGCATTGGAGGAGGCATCGGAGGCAGTGGCATCGGAGGTGGTCTGGGAGATTCCGGTCACGGAGGCAGCATCGGAGGAGGCCTCGGCGGAGGCATCGGAGGTGGACACGGAAGCATCGGAGGCTCCGGCCCCAGCGGGCCCTCCTCGCAGTACGGCCCCCCCGGCCAGTCCGGCCCTTACTAAGCGGGGCCAGCACCCAGCCCGGGTAGTCACGCCGACCCTGGCAGTCGGTTTTGTTACCCTTTTGACAGTAGCGTTCCTCTTTTCGAGGGATTCGTCAAAACGGTCAACAGTCCCTTCGACTACCCACTCTTGTACATATTTTTCACTACTCAGTGTGCATGTATTATTATTATTTTTAATTTTTAGTGTTAATATTATTATTACGTATTTTGCAAGAAAACGGTGGCAATAAAATGCATTTCATAAAAAAACAATGTTCTTGCTTTTTGATTTATTGTCTATTTCTAGCATGACATTGGGCGAAGGAGCGATAATCCATTTAAATTTTATGCATGTTTTGCGTATGCGATCATTACCTTATTATGCGAATTGTTCTTATTCCTATAATGCCAGTTCATCAACCTGCAATATATTCATGTAAATGGCATGAGGGTGGAAGCCATCGCTTCTACCCGGTTGCATCCATATCTGCATACATTTGTGTATACAAATATCGATCGTTGAAAGCAACTATAGAGCATCCCATTAATTTATATATTGCTCGCTATATGTCCTCACAGTTATAGAGAATAAGAACCGCCTCCTCGCCCAATATCATGCGTATACCCCACTGAGAGTTTGTCGGGTGCAACGTTCGAAAATTTTACCAATGCGTGTGAGCCAATTTTTTTCACACCGATTCTCCACTTTCATATAGAGAGCACGTAGAAAGTCTACCGCGAAAAAAGTACTCGCCTATCATGATTGCTAAAAGATTTCGGCAAGAGCCCCTCTCGTGGCGCCCGGCTCTCAATTACCGCCGACTCCCGGCTGCTTGCGAAAGTGAAATCGGAATGCACAATGGAGCAACATGCGCGATACACATCTCCCCGGTGCGCGGAACGAGACGTGTTACTCGCCTCGGAGATGAGCGCCCGTGCAGCGCTCAAAACTTATAGCTAGGCGAGTACCAATTTGCCCCTTGCTCCAAAAGCCGGCAACGAGTTCTATTGTCAAACAGCGCTCTGAATGGTGGGAATCTCCTTCGGATTTTGAGTAATAATAATAATAACATGAGATCCGATCTCTTCATGAGAAATTATTTTTTACGAACTGCCATCAATTTCGAATGGCATCTTCTGAGTCTGAAACAATGTTTGTTTCTATTGTAATTAATATTCTCTTTTCACTTTTTACTGAGTGTGAATATACAAAGCACAAAAAACCCTTTATTCTTGACTTTTAAAAGAAATAAAGACTCTTATATGAATTCTGATATTGGAAAGTTTAATGAATTGATCAAAATTATTAGTTAATCTTTTACCAGGATGAATTCATTAAATATTTAATCTGTGATATTGTGAGACTTATGTTTTTCTAAAATAAATTTAAATAAACTATTTATGATCATCTTGTGTACCCATGCTTTGTTGTGAGTAGTTTTAACATTATTTGGACAGTCGCCATTTTGAGTTTTAAGAAATCATTGTTTTTTTATATGTGGCTATAGAAAGGAAAGAAAACAAATCAGTAGAGTTATAAAAATCAAATATATTTAATAATGAACTTAAGCAACCAAAAAACTTGGGTTAAACGTAACTTAGTTTAAGTACGACACATGTATTGTTACAAAATTAAAGTAAAAATGCAAAATTAAACAGGTATGAATGATTCAAACAGAAAGTTTATATAAAGTAAAATATTACACACATTTCCAATGAAACAAAAAGGAACGAAGATTTATTAAAATCATCTCAGAGAATTTTGAAAGCATTTTGCAATTTCTCTGTAGAAATTTAAAAATGCAAATGTGGGAAGATATAAATCATAAATAATAATGTGGCCATTCTCTCGTAACTTTGATTTTATTCTCACAAAGTTAGATTTTATTCGTTATCCACACTTCAAACTTGAGTGTCGGAATTCTGACAAGCAATTATAAATAATGCAATATTTCATTTTTAATTCGCAGAACGCAAAATACATATTCATGTACATTACAAGTATCAGAGTAAACAAGATTACACAATAAATAATAATAAAATAATTATTTTGAAACATTTTTCAGGAATGGACCCATCTGATGGAATAGCGCTTCTTGCGTAATAATTCCTTATTATCAAACTTTTAAGTTTACTAGTAAAATGAGCGTAGCAAATTGGATGTTTCGATTAAATAAAACATCAACGGAATTACATATATTAATCATACATTCTAAAAGCAATGATAATAAAGAATAACATAAAGAGAGAGACGAAGATGGGTGAATGTGAAAGTGGCGATGAGCGATATGCATAAGAAAAGAGACGGGTATCTCTTATTGTTTAGTCGACGAGAAAGGTTAGCGGCATAAAAGTAAAATGGAAGATAAATAAATAGTGTTAGCGGGTATTAGGCGCACCAGACGAACATTACCGCGCTATCATTGTTGCCACGATTAGCTCAACAGTAATAGTCAAAAACTAGCCGGTTGCCATTCGGTAAATACACCAATTACGGCCGCTTCTTGGTTCTGTATGAGGAGTGTGAATATGTTGTGCAATTCGAATCTCGTAAGTAATGGAAAGTTGGTTTAATCCGAGATCCAGAGATGGATATTACATACAATATAACTTCCTCAATTATTACTACACGTTGACTGAGAACGTTTATATCATTTTTATAAAGTAATTTACCAAATTAGTGTGACGAAACCGCAGTCACTGAATGTATTAGGCCTAAAAAAGTGGATTTTTTCTTAAGAACCTCTAACGTAATATTTCGAGTAGGTTATTTTTTGTTTACTGTTGAAGAATTATGCGAGTGAAATTATTCACATTTTATTGTAAGATATATACATAATGTCACATTTTACAACGCAGTAAACTTAGCTTATTTTGTGTAATTTATTTAAGCTCTATAAAACCCATATTTTATTTTATTTTATTTACCTCAATAGTATCATCATCCGAGACCAAATATTTTATTCTAAATTAATTATTTTTAAAAATTCGATCAATGGTTTTGTTAAAATAACTATAAAAGTATATATAAATTAAAATAAAAAGGAAAACGTGACAAGATCAAATAAATCAAATATTGAATGTCGGCCACGTGAGGAGTTATAAAAATCGACGCGCGTGCATGACACGATTAATGAATGTCGAGGAAGTGAGAGAAACATGTCAGGAAAGATAATGTGGCCATTCTTTCTGCGTACCCCTTCGAGAAAATGGCGTGATGGTTAGTTATTTAATTAGTTAAATTAAAATATGATCAACTTAGAAGTTAAACTAAAACTATATTAAAATACGACAGTGACTATAAATAGGTTTCACTAAGTTATATTTTCTATCCCGGAGACAAGATTTTTTTTAAAATAAAAAAAGTATCTTGATAATTATACTACTTTGCTTAAATAATACAAAAATATATTCAAACAATGATTATTTTGTAATTAATATTTTAATGCGAAATCGAAATTCATGTAAGTTTGTTCAGGAATCAAACTTTCGAGGAGACGGCGTGATGGTTAGTTGGGTGTTATAGAATAATCAAAAATACCTTATCACCATTTGATTTCTTCTAAAATTAATAATTTACATAAAATAAATCTTTTTTTCAATAAATCGTTTTGTTCAAATATCGTATTTCAATATAGTCACGTTGATTTGAATAATGTTAGGTTTTACGGATCAAAGAAAATATCACGTTTTTCATTTCAATGCGTTTGGACTGCTTAGTTCGCCTCAACTTAAAACAACGTGTTGTATTTGAGCAACACCCAGTCTCACTTTGAAGGATTTCCGACAATAATTTCTTTGTTGCATTACGGCGGCGGAGTGCCGACTGGTTATTTAATCAAAAAAAAAACTTCTAAACATTTCACAGATGGAATTTTCGTGTAAATATCGCTCACTTCACATTGTGCTGAAACAATGGCGCTCGCACCAGAAAAACCCGCCGCTGTGAACGAACTCAATTTGCACGAAAATGTTGATATCTCCGTATTTTACACAAATGTCCGGAAGCTGTCCGCCGCATCCGGATATGCCGAAGAGAATGTATGATATGTATAATGTGATTTTCAAATCATACAATTAATTCCCTCAGTAGGATTTACGTAAGACCCACCATTCTAACGATGGTATCAATAATATTTTAACTATGCGTTTAATTAGACGTCAATAATGTTTTAAATATATTTAAATATTGTATCAATACGAAATAATATTTGATTCTTACAATATGACGACCTTCGTGGCAGAGTGGTTACGAGCTCTGACTTCCATGTTGAAGGTCCTGGGTTCGATTCCCGGCGATGGCAGTGTGATTGTCACACTGTCTTTTGTCTGGTGTAGAATTCACGTGAAAATAATATTGCGATAGATTGGCTACCTATCACATGTCACGAGAATCAATATAATAGCTAAAAAATAAAAATTGTACACAGTAATTGGGTCCAAACGACCTGATGTGTACATAAAAAAAAATATAAAAAAATAAAAAAAATAAATAAATCGATGCAGATTTAAAAAGATGTAGTTTAAATCGGGCATGATACTTTTAAAAGATAATTAATTGTTTTGGCGGAAATTCTATGATACTTCAATACTAACTGTTTAATTTGGATCACTGTAATAACATTATAATTTATTTATTCAAATTCGATGAAATTGTCGCAAAAACTGTTTTGCTAATCAATGTTGACATCATAAGATATTACAAAAAGCAGTTGTTTGTATTACCTTAAGATGCCAACATTGATTGGCGAAACAACTATCGCGACAATTTAATAGATAATCCATTGTTTTGGCGGAAACACTTTGATATTTTAACATTATTCACTGTTAAATTTAAAACACTGTTTTAATATCAAAAATTGATTGCCATCGTCAGGTGTTACAATAAACTGACGATGAGTTTATTGTAACACCTGACGATGGTAACATCGGTTACCAAAACAGCTGTCGCGACGATTTTACAAAAAATAAACTCAATTTTTTATATTAAAACAGTGTTTTTAATTTAACAGTGAATAAATTTAATCAAAAACAGTTTTTTTAAATTAAACAGTTAATATTTTTTTGCTATCCGTAAATGGAAAATATGTTTTTATTTATATGTTACGATTCATAATTGAGTTTTATAGTACTCGTATTAATCCTTAAGTTATCCGCAATCTTAAGTTTATCAAAAAATATAACTTAAACTAATCCAACTTACTCTAAATAAGAAACAAAGTTAAGTAATCTTAATCGATGTTATTAAGTGACTGCTTTGGCTTGGTCGGACGAGTAAAAAAAAACGTTATTTTAAATAATGATAACTAGTAATTTCACTTGGTAACGTATAAACTCTTTTGTTTTTATTTTATTTTAACAACATGACAAAATTTGCAAATATTTATATTTACATGGTAAGTGCACATTTATTATAATTTTTATTTGTAAGTTTTACTTATAAACACCACATTTATTAGATGTGTTTGTCATATTTTAATTAATTTTTCAGGAAATAATCAAAAAAGAAACATCATTACAAATCGAAGGCATAAAAAATTTAATTCGAAAAATAAAACATCCCGTAATGGTAATTATATATTTTTTAAATAAACTATATTATATTATCGATAATCGTGAGGTTATTAATGTTTTTCATAAAAATATAGATAGAGACATTATTTGCGATACTCTACATCAAATCAAAATTATCATAAATACAGTATTTTTAAGAGTTTAGATTATTTTCCAAATTTAAATCTTTAACTTTCTATCAATATATTATTGAAATAATCTTTTTCATATTCATTAAATGAAAGTAAATATTAAATTTATATAAATTATAGTTATCACTCTTTATATTATAAAAGTCATTATAATCATGATCATGATTAATTATTTATAAGATGTGTATCACACAATAAACATCTCTAACCTTCAGTTAATAATGTTTTAGTAAAAATATAATTGAAGTATTAATATAAATGAAAAAACGATAGTTTTCAAGGAGTTTTATTGTAATATTTATGTATGACATGTTTCACCCTTCTTAGGCATTATCAAATGTTGGAAACATGTCATACATAATTATTATAATAACACTCCTTGAAAACTATCGTTACTTTATACATATTAATAATTTAATATGGAGTTTTACATCATTGTTCAAGAAACAATAAATAATTGATGTACGTTATTGTTTTATATTTTATTTTAATTTTTATAAATTTTAGTATTGCAAGATAATCAAATGATTTTACTGAAATCTCTTGATGGAAGTTCATTTTAAATAATAATTAAATAAAACGATGTTTTTAACTACTTCCACTTTTGTCTTTATTTAGATAGCGACCGGTTTCGCCAGGCTCGCTGGCATCGACAGACTGGTCCAAACAATTTTGTATTGGAGTTTTTTTCACTATCATTATCAATTATTAGAAACGTTGTGTTTTAATAGCATTAACCTAGTTTCACCGTTTCCAAAAAAATATTCACATGTAGCTATCGAGACAATAAAGAAACTGTTCAAGTTATATTACTAAATTATATTGTTCTCGTGACATCTGGCTTGCGGAAGGAAAGCAATGGAGAGTGTTTGTGTCCGTGAATATCTGACTCATTGTGAAGCCAAATAGATCGTTCTCATACAGGTTTACCAAACTGGTTATTAATCGCCGTCGAATGTGGATTACCAAAGTAAATCATTTTGCCCTTATTTCTATATCTTGTATCTAAATCATGTGATAATCCAATTCAAAGCCAACTAACAAGTTAAGTAAATTACTTATATGGTAAATTTCGTTTCAAGCAAATGAATCAATGTTTTAAATATTTTAAGCGCTGTTTTTTTTCACTTTTGAAATATGAAACAAAATATTTATTAAATTCCAGAGTATAAGCGGGATAATATTTCTAAAATATTGTAAAGAATTAATTAATCACATTTCAAAGTTTTTTTTAGCATTATCTCATTACGTCATTATGAAATAATAATACGCTTGATATTTCAGTTTTGACTTTTGATATTTTTCGTCTAAATAATATTATTATAATTATTTGTTGAATCGCTATTTACATCAGCACAGCGCGAGCCAAATCGATGTAAATGGTATAGCTATCATATTGATTCTCATGACATGTGATAGGTAGCTTATCTATCGCCATTTTATTGTCCCATGAATTCTAAACCAGACCAATATCAGTTTGACAATCACACTGCCATCGCCGGGAATCAAACCCAGGCTCTTTGGTGTAGCAGACAAAGAATTTACCACTCGGCCGCAATGCACGCACGTCGATTATTCCGACTTCAAATGTGGCCGCCATTTAGTAATTGATTAATTTGGTCATGCCACGTTTTCCTCGGTCGTCCTCGGCTTCTTTTTCCACTTACGCTGCTTGTGTACAACTTTTTAACCATTCTACTCTCATCCATTCGTTCCATATGTCTAAAGCATCTCAGGGATCCTTTTTTAATTTAAATTTTTATCCATGATGCAGTCATCTGCCTTACATTTCTTTTTTATTTCATGGTTCGGTATTCTATCATACCACGTTTTCCACACATTCTTCTTAGTGATCTCATTTCTACGGCATTTATCCTGCTTTCATCCCTCTTTTGCCAGCTTCAAGCTTCACTTCCATACATGAGGGTTGGCAATAGAAATCCATTGTGTACTGCCATCTTTGTTTTTGTGGATATATTTCTTGTGATAAATTGAATGACTTCATTTCTAGGTTGAAGAAAATCATGAGGATAATCTTTGAAACGTCTAATTAACATATCTCGAGGGAATGGAGTCCAAAGGCATTCAAGACTAATAAATATGGGACCCATGGAGTGCCTACTGTGATGTTTGATTTAATTAAAAAGTGCTTCATAAAACAAGTCATCATTCTGTTTTTGTAATTGTGTGGATTAAATCAATACGTCAGATACTCGACTCAATCTATTGACTTCATTCGTCGCTTGGAAGAAATCATCTCAAAAATGTTTGTTCGAATAAGCAGTGAAATACATTGCAGGTATACAACAGTGAAACCTCAATAAATTCGGATCAAAGTGAAATGGCGTTCAATTTAAAAGTTTGTTCGTGGAAAAGTTAATTAACTTTGTGAAGCCTTTATAAAATGAGTGTAGACATTTATACGCTTTATGTGAGTGCTGGGCACGTTTCATGTAGGAGTAATGTTGCCATGCTCTTGGCTTACTAATTGTTTTGTTGTATAATGTAAAAACAATCGTGAAAATATATCAAAGGTTTGATTCGTTAAAATATATTCAACTCGGACAGCTAATTAACATGTGTTTTTTAATGAATACCTATTATTTACATTACGGTAAACATTTTTTTTTGTAAGAAGGCATGCTTTGCAGTATGACATATTTAATAATTGAATATAAATTGAATATACTCGTATATCATATAATAGACAATATGTGGACCATCTAAAAATAACATTTCGTGTTAAATTATTATTATTATTATTATTATTATTTTTTAATCATTGTATTTTATATTATTTGTTTTAGATTTATTTTGTGGATGTTGGAAGATTGAAGTATGCGCGGGAGATGCCTATTGGTGGCGATGAGGTTCGCAACCCGTCACACCGCGTCTCCCGCGGGGCGAAAAGAGAAGGACGGAATGCCGCATCGGTTAAAGTGTGACAGTCCATTCTTTCTGCCTACCCTTTCGGGGAGACGGCGTGATGGTTAGTTAGTTAGTTATATAAATACTATTTAATATTGAGTATAAATGTGGATACTCTGTGTATGATAGAGTGTCGAATGAAAATATAAGAAGTGAATGCGGTGCGAATGATGGCGTTATGAACAAAATAATGAAAGGATCATTAAGATGGTTGAGACATATGGAAAGAATGAATGAAGAAAGAATGGTAAAAAAAAAAATGTTAACGATGTAAATGGAACCAGAAATAGAGGAAGATCGAGAAAAACGTGGCACGATCAAATAAATCAAATATTTCAATATTTCAATAATATGTCGGCCATGTGAGGAGTCAGAGAAATCGACGCAAGTGCATGACACGATGTATGAATGTTGAGAAGGCGAGAGAAATATGTCAGGAAAGAAAAGTGTGGCAGTCCATTCTTTCTGCTTACCCCTTCGGGGAGACGGCGTGATGGTTAGTTAGTTAGTTGAATATAAATATTATATTTTATAATTTTATTATTATTTATCTAATATTAAAATAGGATCATAAAAAGGATATGACATCGTTTTATTTCAAATGAAACTTCCATCAAGAGATTTCAGTAAAATCTTTGGAATATTTTTAAATAGGATTTTACTTTTGAGTTCGCAACAAAGCATTTTCTCGCATGTTTGAAAGTTTTGTCTAATTAGAGTATTACCAAAAGGCAACATATTTGTGAAATAATCTTAATGCAAATTATATCAAACATAACAAATAAGCCACCAGAAAAGTGCTTTTTAAATAACCAAAAAAATATATAATTGTTATATTAGAAAAAAATGTGTATTCTCAAAGATTTGTTATATAACATTTTGAATGTATACAAATACTGGATTTTACCCATTGCTGGTTAATCATTTTTAAGGATTAATTGTATCTCAATAGAGACGAAGATGTCAATTTTATATTAATATTTTTTTGACTAAACGTGTCAATTCGATACAATATAATATTTGTAGGTACAGACTTATCATTAATATTTAATTAAATGTTCAAGAAATGATAAGTTAAATCAATTTTGCTGTAAAATTTAAACAAATACTATTTTAACATTATAGAAAAAACAGTGTGTGACTTTATTTTACTAGACTTGTTTCGGAGGATTGCACCTTCATCATCGGGAGACGATATAAACTCATAAAAATGAGACTAAAAAATGAGTCTCTATTCTTAATAAAAAACAGTATTTTAATTCATACAATATTCGTCTTTATTGAATTCCACAGTGTTAACACTTTATGTTTATCTAAAATTAAAGTGTTTTACTTTTTTATTTTATCTCTTATTAAAAACAAACAGTTAAAAATAAACAGTTTAACAAACAACAACAACAAAAATCAGATTTATTTTGTAATGAAACATCTGCATGATTGACAAATACAATACAATTATAATAAGTCTAAGAGAGAGCTCACTAGACACAAACTTTTGAACGTACAAGAGTCATCTCGGCAGCCTCAAGATAAACATTTTCTTTATACATTTGTATCGACCACCGAAATATATGAAAGCCGGCATGCAAATCGTATTGTAACATTAAATCTTATATGTCACTATGTAAAAGGCGTTTATTTTATCATATTGAAATAGAAACACCCAAACATTGAAAAAAAAAGGATTAAATTAGTGATGTCAACAAAATAATTCAAGCAAAATTATTACCGTGTAAGTAATGATTCAATAATTTAAACATCGAAGTGTTTATTTATTAAATATCTCTATTAAAATCTCACGCTGGAAGTTCATTGTAAATAATAAAAATTAAAAGTTTAACTTCACTTGTCTTCTAGTTTCGACCGGTTTCGGGAGCTCACTTCTGGTATAATGAAATAAAATATTTAATGTGTTGTAATTTTTCTTATATTCTGGTCTAATAAAATAAAATATTTAATCTGTTGTAATTAATATATATATTTTTTATTTTCATTGGTATAATAATGTAATCCGTAAAATAAATAAAAATATCAAAATAAGATATAGAAAGAAGACTTAATTTAAATAAAAACTATTTAATTCAAGAGTTTAAAAATAATATTATAATATAACATATTAAAACTCGTACCATTTACCTATGAAGTAGGTACACTAAAATCTTAAAATATATATTTTAGTTAATCATCACGCCTGCTTGACTTCACAAACTATTTGGAATAAAAATGATTTATAAATATTATTCTAAAATTAATTAAACGAATCGTTATAAATCGAAAAAAATATATTATTACTTACGAAAGTTCATAAATACAGAACTCTAGACATACGACAAAATATGTCAATAATTATAGACCGGTCGTTTGTGTTAAAATAAAAACTAACTAACTCACAATCACGCCGTAACCCCGTAGGGGTTGATAGAAATAATGGATGGCAACACTTTTTTTTCTGACATACTTCTCTAGCTTCCTCAATATTCATACATTGTTTCATGCACGCACGCCTACAAAACAAAATAAGATTATGTAAATAAATAAAAAAAAGCAAAACACTATTATGTAAATTGAGTGTGTCATATCTCAAATAATTAAAGCCAATATTTAACTAAATAAATATACAGTAAGCATAATTCAATCTACAGGAGCTTGGTATTTTCTAACAGAGAATTTCTCCAGACAAAACAAAGAGAAGTCGTGAACACAGCGTTCGTAAACAGTAAATACTTCCAATCCAATTGTGCTTGCCTCCTGGAATAAGTGGTACGAGTACTTCCTGAAATATAACGAGATCGGAGTTATTTTTCCAAAGTCCGATGACTCATGATTTAGCATAATCATTGCAACTTTCATTTGGCCCGGACTTACCTCTCTCTGTGAGGTCACCGCGAACGGACGCCGACCGAGATAATTGAAAGCTAAACATGTATCCATAATAAAAAAGATAGCACCAATTGCATACGTAACAATAGATTTAGAAGTCGTTTAAACGACTCTTCGATAAAGTCTCAATTCGCTTCGATTACATTTGCCCGTGCTATGTTTCGGACCCAATAACGATGTACGGATCGATAGAGATTAGCAAACTTTAATAAGGAACGGCAAGAAAAGAGTTGAATTCAAAATATATCAAACGCTTTTGTGCAAATATTGAATAATGAAACTTTTTACTCGAATGATTGCTGTATTTATACAATTGCGATATGAGATGAAACGCGGATTTCTTCCAGGAGATCTTAAATAATTAATATGATTTATTAGACTTAAATGAAACACAAAAAAAAAATTTAAATTCATAAATACAAATTTTAATAAAATTTTCTTGTCACGGTACCTTCAAATTTCAGTTTTGTTATTACAATTTTCCCACGTATGCCTATTCCTAATCTCCATTGAGATTACAATCCTGTCTATTTAATTGTTTAATTAACTATGGTAAATTTTCTAATAATATAAGTTTATTATAAGTTCAATAATAAATTAACCCACTCGTTAGCTTCTTGGAATATGGTACCAATTTTACTTTTATTTCAACTTTCTCTTTTAAGTATAAAAAACTATATTACATTCCAACTCGTATGTATGCTATATAAATAATTTATGCTTAAATTTCTAAGTATTTGAATATCTTGTAGCTAAAATAAGTAAATTAATTTTAATCTGAGTCAAAAGAATACATACTTTAATTTATTTTTAGTACCAATCTTGATGTATACAAGTCTTTTTCTTCTTATTATAGATCTTGCAATGTGCAATGTTGATATCAACTGTTTATGCAAGATATCAACTTTCTTCCTGTGATGAAGACTACCATTCTTCTCTCCATCTCCACATCCTGGTGCTCGATGGCCCTCTGGAGTCTCGTGCATCACGATCTTAGGAATCATCCCTGGATCTATTCTCTCGTTGTGGTCCCTCCAGAATCGTCTTTTCTGTCTCTATCTCACAAAGGTTCCTGGTTCCATTCCCGGCGAGGGCAGTGTGATTGTCTTGGGTGTGGTGTAGAATTCACGTGACAATGGCGATAGATTAGCTACCTATCACATGTCACGAGAATCATTATGATAGCTATAATATCCTTTACATCGATTTGGCTCTTGCTGTCATGATGTAAAAAGCGATTCAAAAAATATAAAATAATAATAATAATTATAATAATAATATCAAAAATTTTGCTGGATCTGCGAATTTCTTCATGGGGTATCCTTTCTCTAAGGGTTCTCCGAACACAATAGGTCGTAATGTTCTCATTTCTGGTACTCTTGTGAGATGTTTGATTCTGACAGGAATTTATGGAAGTGAAGCATGGAACTGGGAGAAAAAGGTTGAGAGCAGAATAAATGCGGCAGAGATGAGATCCCTTAGACTTTTATGTGGTAAAACGATGTATAACAGAATTTCAAATGTTTATGTAAGGATGAAATATAAAGCGGAATAAAGTATTTTGAACAAAACTATGAAATGATCACTAAATTAGTTTGGACAAATGGAACGCATGGATGGAGAAAGAATAGTTAAGAAAGTATACATTAACAATGTGAATGAAGTATGGAGTCGTGGAAGACCGAAAAAAATTTGGCACGACCAAATTAATCAATTTTAAAGGTTGGCCATACTACAATAGATGTCCGAAGAATCGACGTGCGTGTATGAAACGCTTTATGAATGTGGAAGAAACTAGAGAGGTGTGTCAGGATCAAGTAGGGAGGCGGTCTATTCTCTCTACCTACCCCTTCGAATAAACGGCGGGATGGTTTGTTTATGTATGCTGATGAAAACATTATTTTTGAATAATTATATATGTATATTAAAAACCCAAAAATATCGATCAATCTGAAACGAAAAGTCTACGAAGCCTGCGTTCTGCCAGTTGGTACATAGGGTCTTGAAGCTGTTACATTGTCCAAACAAAGTGCCTAGAGAAACTACGAGTGACCCAAAGACCCATGGAAAGAGCCATGTTAGGAATAAGTCTAAGAGACAGAGTCAGAAACGGTGAGAGAAAAAACAAAGGCCATTTACATAATCCACCGGGTTGCGACTCTAAAATGGCAATGGGCGGGTCACGTAGCCAGAAGCTCAGATGAAAAGTGGACAAGACCTTTGAAACCGAGGACGGTAAAGAGAAGTGCAAGGCGACCCCAACTACGGTGGAAGGATGATCTGAACAGACACGTCGGAATAACCTGGATGCAGTCTGCACATGACAGGGTGACATGGAAGCGAATGGAGGAGGCCTTTGTCTAGGAGTGGACGGGAATAGGCTGAGGAAAAAGAAGAATAAGAAGATATTAGTATATTAAAATTTATGTTGTTAATCGTACAAAGCTGCATCAATATCGGATATCTAAGGGAAACCATCTGGAAAAATAAGCACGTGAGTATTAAGAAGTAAGTATCTTAACATAAGCAATTTAGAGCCGACTCAGCTCAAACCAAGCAACTCCTGCGCCTCAACGAGATGAAAGTACTACGATCTATAGCCGGCAAAAGCCGTCGTGACTAAATAAAAAATACAGAAATCCGAAGAGTTTGCGTGGTTGAAGACATTGTCAGATGGGGGCGCCAAATGAGAAGATCAACTGGAGAATTCCCGACCACGTGGCCGACTACAGAACAGATGGCAAGGTACTTGGCGGTCCACATCTCAGAAGGACGGAGATGCAACCAATAACAGGTCATCAGACCTATAAAAAGAAGAAGAAGATGTTGATATAACTGATAGATCAAAAAAGTTATTATACTTATTAATAGGTAGGCGTCTAATTATATATAATATGTTAGGTCTCATAAAAGGAACACAATTTCGAGATGGTGAAGAAATGTTGATTAAATAACATGATTTTTCTCATAATGTTGGCAACTCGTGTACAAACTATATATTAGTCAAGAACATATTACAAGATTCAAATTTCGTTTAATCTTTTAACCGTCGCGTTGCCATGTGGTCAATTGAGTTTCCACTGCCAATTTAAAGTTGATTTTCTTAAAACCTATGGACCCTAATATTATAAAAAAAATAGTGATCCTCCATTGAAGTGTTCTCAATATTTCGTAATAAAAAAAAGCAAAAAATTACTTCCTTCATCCCAAAAAAAAATATTTTCTAAGACTGCCCTCACCTTCATTCGTGTTAAGGTAGAATTTGTTTTGCTAATATTTACAACTTTATCAAAAGTGACAAATACTTACTCGCTGTTTTGAACGTATTATAAATTATATGTTTGGCCTTTTCAAAAGGTACGTAATAATACTGACTGTGGACGGAAACGCAGCACGCAACTTAATAATATCAGAACTGTGAAAATATTAACACTTTACCAAAAGGGACAAATATTAATACGTACTCGTTGTCTTGAACGTACTATACATTTTGCCTAGGTGCCTTTATCATACGTAAAATCTCGTAAAGTCTCGCCCGCCGGCTGCGGCGC
Organism: Lepidostoma basale; assembly: GCA_022606425.2. Classification (NCBI taxonomy): domain Eukaryota; kingdom Metazoa; phylum Arthropoda; class Insecta; order Trichoptera; family Lepidostomatidae; genus Lepidostoma; species Lepidostoma basale. The sequence goes on along the minus strand of JAHDVF020001594.1, from coordinate 35,217 downwards.
GGGGACAAGTTTATACTTGGGTGTCCAGTTGCTCGTATGCTGTGACGCATTCCATATCAGAAATCGCATGGTTCCAGAAAAAAATTAATAATGATATGTTTTTCAAATAATCCATGTATGTTATAGATATCGATCTATTCCTAATGAAATTCCCTACAAGATGACATAAATTAAATTTTGCTTGATATTTAGATAATGTTAGCGGTAAACTGAATTGACCACATGGGAGCGAGCGTTTTGTTTTGAACACGGTACGTTAAGGGTTAAAATAATAAAATCTCACTCATAAACTTGATCGCATTCTTTCTTACCATACTTATTTCAAGAGCACTTGACGACGTTATACCAGTGTTTTCCAACCCGCCGGGCTGCAAACAGTAAGAGAAATTTCAAGAAATACGCCAAGCAAAAATATTACATACAGGATCATTTACGCGAAAAACCATTTTCGTCTATGTCCTCAAAAAAATCGAAACAAAAAAATATACTGGATGTGACAAATGCAGCACTTCGTCTGTCAGAGACAGCACTGCAGCCAAGAATATCTATTATACGAGTATTAGCAAAGATACAACAGTAAATTTCGCATAAGTTTGTTGAAAAAAAACATTGTTTTTTGTTAAATTTTAATTATACTAGACTGTTTAATGTATATTTGTTAGTTATATTATACTTATGTCCATCTGTCACAATATAATAATAAAAAAATATTACATAACCATTTTACATATTTCAATATTAGTAGTCTGCGAAATTTTTACCTTATTTTACCAGTTCGCAGGTGTATAGTAAAAAGGTTAGGAAACACTGCGTTATACGGTGAGGCACGTTCAAATAAACGTGATTCTGTAATTAATCAAATGGAAATAGTCTTTTCATTAATTAGAGAATAAAAACTTTTCTATGGCTTCCCAGTTAATACAGAAAAATATCGTTACATTTGCCACGTGATTTTGTCAGATTTGTTATTGAAACAAACCTTTTTTTTCTCAACTGTCGTAGCTGATTTTTAGTCAACTTTGATGAATGCGTGGTTATTCTGTTCACGATAGAGTGTCAAATGTGAAGAAGTGAATATAGTGCGAAAGAAAGTGAATACAATGCGAAAGAAAGTGAATACAGTGCGAAAGGAAGTGAATGCATTGCAAAAAAAGTGAATACAGTGCGAAATTAAGTGAATACAGTGCGAAATAAAGTGTTATGAACAAAATAATGAGAGCATCATTAAGATGGTTTGGACATATGGAAAGAACGAATGAAAAAATATTGTTAAATAAATTATAAATAAGCGACGTAAACGAAACTAGTAAACATTTTTTTGCTGACCCTTCGGGATAAGGTGTGATAGTGAGTTAGTTTGTTAGTTTTGATTTTTATTTATAAAGGTACAATAGTTTTATGTATTCCCATGAGTAGAACATTTATTATGGGAGTAATGAGATTATTATCCCAAGATGTATGGAATCCCTTCCATCCTTATGTATGGAAGCGAAGCATGGAACTGGCAAAAGAAGGATGAAAGTAGAATAAATGCAGTAGAAATGAAATCTCTTAGACGAATGTGACGATACTCTGTGTATGATAGAGTGTCGAATGAAAATATAAGAAGTGAATGCTGTGCGAATGATGGTGTCATGAACAAAATAATGAAAGGATCATTAATATGGTTTGGACATATGGAAAGAATGAATGAAAAGATAATGGTGAAGAAGTTATATGTAAATGATGTAAATGGAACCAGAAATAGAGGAAGATCGAGGAAAACGTATCACGATCAAATAAATCAAATATTGAATGTCGGCCATGTGAGAAGTAGAAAAATCGACGCGCGTGCATGACACGATGTATGAATGTTGAGAAGGCGAGAGAAATATGTCAGGAAAGAAAAGTGTGGCAGTCCATTCTTTCTGCCTACCCATTCGGGGTTAGTCGATGGTTAGTTAGTTAGTTAGTTTTATCTCAAGATAAACCCATGTAAACGTACATATATGGTAAAATGTACACATTGTCTGGAGGAAGGGTACTATTACCCGTTTAATGGACTGGTCGAAGGGTATAAATACCTCTTTCGTGAACTCGTAAGCTGTTGTAGTGACATATTTTTATCATTAATATTTTCATTACATTTCAACAACAATCTATGCATGATAATGTGATAATATATTTTTTAATTAATTTATTTTGAATAAGAATATTCAAATATAATTGTAACACTGTAGGTTTTATTATTTGTTAGATTTTTCAATTTGTGCCAAATATATATGAATAAATTATGAAACATTAAAAATAAATTAAGCTTTTTCTTTATTTTACATGATTATTTCAATTTGATTTGTGGTTTGAAAATATAGTAAATATAAAACTAGGAAAACCGTGGTTCTATTAAAACAAAATTTAATTACTTTTGATATGCTGCAATGTTTAATTCTCGAGTTAATTATCACTGAAATAACTGGGTTTGGCATACATTTTCGTTGTTGATAAATGGAAGTTAAGGTAAGAATCATCATCTTGCCACATTGCATCCAAATATCATAGTTCGCATTACAAACTTTTACTTGTCATAGAACTAGACTTATTGCATAACGTAAGAAATAAATTTGAACCATTTTTGATCACGATACAACAATAAGATCACGCTATTAGAGATGACTGAGTGTTATACATAATTACGCAATACGATGCTACAAATGTTAAGATGATATCACGTGGACTAATGTGTGAAAGGCGAAGTGAATTTGTCTTAAGGCGTTGTGAGTGAAATATTAATTGTCATCAACGAAACCTAGACAAGACAGATAAGACAATTTATATTTTGAATTTCAAATAAAAATAATCGGAAAAGAATACCAACAATTATAACACGTGATTGTTCGAAAATCGTTTTATATGTTCCCTAATTTAGTACTACTGTTTTCGCAATCAAAATAATTATTTAATAAAATTAGTGCCTTTTCCTTCTTTTTTTGACCTTACAGCCCACGTCGACCCTTGGCCCCCAATACTCCTCGCCTCCAACTCCTCCAGTCCTCTGGTTCGACCCTCCAACTTGACACTCGTAGCAATATTCCCAATTCCCACGTCTTCTTCTTCAGGATATTTTCGTCCACTTCTGGACAAAGGCCTCCTCCATTTGCTTCCACGTCACTCTGTCTTGTGCAGACTGCATCTATTATTCCGACATGTCTGTTCAGGTCATCCGTAGTTGCGGTCGCCATGTACCTCTCATTGCCGTCCACAGACTCCAAGTCAGCAGTCTTCTTGTTTATTTTTCGTCCGAGCTTTTGGCTACGTGACCTGCCCATTGCCACTTTACGCTCCCCGGTGAACGATGTCAGTAACCTCTTTTTTCTCACCGTATCGTTTTTGACTTTATTTCTAAGGCTTATTCCTAACATGGCTCCCATGGGTCTTTGGGTCATTTGTAGCTTTTCGGGACAATTTCGCCGCATCCAACCCAAATTCATCCTCCCATCGTAGCCTTAGTTGTCCAATTAAACAGCTTAACGTTGATCAAATTGACTAAGAATACTTGAAAAATGAAGCTAATCAAACATTAATGAAATATTTTAACTGTCATAAAAAATACTATTGTTTTATTACGGATTTTATTTAACTGTGTGCAAGAACCTAGTTTGTAATAATTTTGGTTAATTTATATCGTTCTCTACGATGATGAAGGTGTAAGCCTTCGAAACATGTCGAGAAAAATAAACTCAAAAGTGGAAAAACAGTGTTTTAATACATAGTGAATTCCACAGTGTTAACGCCTTAAGTATACCTAAAAATATTATAAAAAGGTATCGGTTTCATAACTTTAAGTTGGTAAATATTTCCAATAAGCAATAACAACGCTGATTGAAGCATATTTCATCGCAAAAACTTTTTTACGATATTTTTTATTGAAATTCAAGAAATCAAACACATATAAATTTATAGAACATTTCAAACTTCATAAATTAAAAATAAAAAACTTTATTTTATTTAGTATGAATTTATTCTTCCAATTTCGATTCATATTAATTATTGAATTCTTTAAAAATAATATAAATAATGCATAAAAGGAATTGGCATTAATTATAAAGTACAAAAATAATATGAAGGAAAACCCTTGTTTTCTAGAATTTATATTATAATTTATGGGAATTTTATTATTTTCTCATACAATTTTTCATCATTGTTCAAGAAACAATTAATGAAATGTACATGTTTAAACTACCATCAATAACTAAAATAATGAATTATCATGAACGATCATGGAATCATACGCATATTTAGTAAAATGATTTAAGACATTTATATTTTAATACAACTGACTAAACAACAATCACGGCCTTTCCCTCTGATGAACAGGTAGAATTGATGGACCATCGTCCTATTCCGTCTTGGAATGGTTTTCTTAACACTCCTCTTCTTTTGCTTTCATATGCGGTTTTTAAATATTTAAAAAAATATATTTCATGAGTTTGTTTTGGGTGATTCGGAAGGTTCGGTCTGTTTAACAAAATAGGGCTCTGGCTGCTTCTAGTCTTCAAAACTGGTCGCCATTTTTTTAATAAGCCTGAGCATCTCGCAATTAAGCTCAGTTCGCAAATGTTTGTCATTCTCGCAACAACAATTGTTATATCGCTACTTAAAATGACGACTTTCGTGATAAATAAGAAGCATTTGCGGGAAGTTCTGCTGTTCTGTTTTAATTAAAAGAAGAGTGCAGCTGAGGTGTATAAAATGCTTGTTTAAGTTTATGGCGATCATGCCCCATAGGATAAATCATGCAGAAAATGTTATTGATGCTTCAAAGTTGGTGATTTTTGCATTGACGACAAAGAACGCCATGAAAGATCGTTTGACTGACCGGGAGAAACGGTCTCGAGGGAAGTCTACCGACAACAACTAATGCGATTTAACAAACACTGCCTAAAAGACAACCGGAATGGGGAAACAGGTACAGCAAGCTCATATTTTATGGGTATAATTAATTCAATATTTCTTCTTTTAGTCTTCCCTTGCGGCCAAATCTTCTCGATGTTGGTTATTAAAAAATATAGTGGTGTAAAAACAAATTAAAAGTGAATTAATATTATATTAAATAAGATGTTTTTTTTATTAACTAATTACACTTATTGTCTTAATTTCGACAGATACCGGTTTCGCCAGGCCAGATGGCAACGATAGAGTAGTCGTCCAGTTGTTGTTTTATTTAATTAATATTTAAAATGAACATCCATAAAGAAATTTCAGAATAATCATTGGATTATCTTGAATCGTAGTTAGTGAACCGGGTAAAATTTGTCTAAAATTCTTATTTTAAAAAAAACTAAACAACCATCACGCTGTTTCCCTGGAGGAGTAAGCAGAGTTGTTGAATCGCCATACTGTTCTATCCTGACATAACTCTCGCGATTTTTCTACATTCACACATCGTGACAAGTACATTTTTCGGATTTCGAACATGGCTGCCTTTAAGTTAATGAATTATTTGGTCATTTCCAAGACATATTTTTTCATTCACACAACTTGCATATATTTTTAAGCATTCTTCACTCATACATTCGTTCCATATGTCCAAATTATCTTTTTCTTCTCAGTCGTATTCCTCATGATTGAGGGTCGTGTCCATCCTGTAAACTATTGACCATGGAACGCCATGCATTCCTGTCACCCGTCAGTCTCCAGGTTGCAGCTAATGAGAGAATAATCAGATCCCTGATTTGATCGGACTAGCAGCTCGGTGGTCGTCCTTGTAGTCGCCTTCCCTCCACTTTCCCCACAATGATGAGGTTATCAAGGTTGTCCTCATCTCTTCGGGCTATTTGTCCAAAATATTTCAACACTCTCTGAGAGCACATTCGCGAGAGTCTTGCCTTGATATCCAGCTGGTCATCTATCTTAAAGACTATTTTTTAATTTTATTTTCCACTTTAAATTCCTTTCTTAATTCTATGTTTGATATTCTATCACACGTTATTTTTACTTTCAGTCTTCTTTGTAATATTTATTTATACGGCATTTATCCTTGTTCCAAAACCGATATTTTCGTGAAAGGAGTTATATGCATATTTTTTTACGTAAGTTTAAATCAAATATTGCGGTATCGTTAAAATATTGCGTTATTAAATTATAGCCGATATATAAATTAAGGATGCATGTTAACGACAACGTTCATAAACAGTAAACATATCACCGGTACACGTCACGAACTCGAAAGGGAAGAGTATGGGCATGTCAGCATCACGGGGCATCGGGGTCGCTACTTTTACTTCTCCCCCTTCTACTATGCCATGCACAAAACAACTTTCAGATGATACCGGGGATCGGGCGTACCGGTCACTCCAGTCACACCGACCAATAGTTTGCCTGACCTCTGCATTTTTATTGAAGCACTATCAAAACGTACTTTATAACGTTTCGTAAATTTCTCGACGAAATATATTTATACTTTCTATGAAGCGCTTAATTTGTGGTGGGACATTATTCAAAACAATTTAAAACACTTTTATTTTGTTTTTACATCACATAATTTTGTTTTATCGAACCAACCGGTTTCGCTTTCGCCGGAACATCGCCAAGGTAACAAAAACAAACTCATTTTGTCTCCGGTGGTCGATGCCTGCGAAATTGTTGCCAGCAACCTTGGCGAAACCGGTCGCTGTCGAAATAAAGACAAAATCGGAATAGTTAATTATTATTTAAAATGAACTTCCATCAAGAGATTCCAATAAAATCATTCGATTATCTTAAAATAAAGTGAAATAAAAACAATGAAATTATATTTAAATTATAATGTAGAAACAAATTAAAATTATTGTGGTATTATAATTCGTAGAACATTTATTATATTAGGTATAATTTTTTACATGTAATGAATACGTATAATATTTAAACTTTTGAACGTAGTTAATAGTGTATCTCTTGTACGTTTATTCTCTCTTTAAAAAAATAGGAATTTTGCATCCTTCTCGTGGCAGAATGGCAAGAGCTATGACAGCCACACCGAAAATTCCGGTTCGGTTCCCGGGGATAGTAGTGTGATTGTCAAAAGGTATTTGATCTGGTGTAGAATGAACGTGACAATAAAAATGGCGATAGATTAACTATCTATCACATGTATTGAGAATCCATAAAATATAATAGCTAAAAACAAATTGTATACAGTAATTGAATTCAAACGACCTTTTATATAATACAAAACATTCTTATTTTGTTCATCACCTCAATAAATCTATGACAAATGACTTTTTTATATTTATTAAATTACAGTTAGAATGGATTCTCCAACCATTATTCTAGGCTGTATTAATAATAAAAACGTCAATATTACTCTAGTTGTAACAGTTACATATTTAGTATAACGCCGCGCTTTGAGCATAGTTGGTGCAATATGTAGGGAAGTAGACTAGTTTGCGCACAGTGCGAAAAAAATTTCGAGTCACTTTGAACAAGTGGAACGATTGTGTGAAGGAAGAGTAGTCAAAAAGAAATGTGTGTGGATTTTTCAAGTAATCTTCTTTGTCAAAGTCAAAGAAGATTACTTGCAAAACAGATAATGATGTAGGAAAATCAACCTTATCATATCTACGAACGCTGTGAAATCTTGAGAATCACGTCAGTATTTTTATACTGACAAAAATGAATGATATTGAAAAAACAAAAAAAAAACAAAAAAAAATTAAGAAAATGAATACATATTTTAATTTCTTTCCAACATCTATACCATTAGTACCTCATTATAAGACAACCCGTAATGATGTTTGGGTATATCCAATATTAATTTCATATATAAGAATGTCGTGTCAAGTTTTTGTCGATTGCAAAAAAATCCCACTCGGTGAAGTGTAATTTAACGTCTTTTGTTTCAAATAGGAAACGGAAATGACTGAAAGTTTTGACTTGGAAGTAAGAATTATAAGTTCATAATGATTCATGAGTCCATCATTTCTAGAAATGGAAAACGTTTTATTGTTTCACACGCGTGTCTACCTATGCACGCTGAGAGGAAACCGTTTGATAATTTACATTTTAAATTTACATAATTCATGATAGCGCCTAAGTTTTATACTGACGTATATTTTTTGTTGATACGTATTTATTTTTGTATGTGTTCAATTATAAATTATAAACATTTGATATATAGGTTTTTAATATTATTTATTATTTCTTGAACAACGATGTAAAACTCCATATTAAAAAAATAATACAAATAAAAACTGCTACTGAAGTTTTTTTTAATTTTATGTCGATGACATGTTTCGCTTGTCACATAAAATATAATAAAACTTCTAGAAAATAGACGTTTTTAAATGACAAATTCACCTGAATGGTTAATTATTTATAATTTTTCAAAAACACCTTGTTCTTCTTCCTCTATATCCATGATCTCTTCTCTGCTGGTTATACGCCTCTTCCAAACGTTTTAAACCTTTTTTTAAATATATAAATAGGCCTTTTTCAAAGACATATCATGTAATCTATATGGCATAATCTTCTTAAATATAAATAATCTTATAAAATTATTTAAGAAACCATGTGATTAATATAATATAATACTTTCGTATTAAGCACTAAATTCGTGGTTGACATTATTGATAGGTTTTTACATCCCTTTATTTGTATTGTATTTAAGAACCAACCGGTTTCAATCCATCCAAAATTGGTCAAAACACTTTTTAGTTGTTTTGTTACTGTGGAATTATTAATTTAAATTTTAAGAATTATTAATAATCTGATAAAGCTTGGTTGGGAGCGAAACCGGTTGGTTATAAAAAAGCGTTTTACATATTTATTTATTTATGTTTATATTACACGGAAACAGCAATGATTTAAATGGTTTCATTAAATTTATATAACATTTAGAGAAATGTTAACCGAACGTGAGATAATTATTGTAAATTGCTCACGAAACAGTAAAATACAGACATTACGATAATCGCAGGTTTGTCACATTCTGTGAACGCTTCACGTTACAAGAATATTACATGCGGGAACACATCTTTGAATATGCACATTTTTAAAAATACGAACACATTTATAAAAAGCAATTGACAGAAAAGAAACAATTATAAAAATAATGTAATGACGAATATATTGAAATTAAATCACCTTTCCTCTTTTGAAGCGGAAAAAAATAACATAATTGATTTTTAAAAGATAGTATTTTGAAATTCAATGGTTTTTACGCTATGTTTATCAACAAAAAAAAACTTTATCGTTTTTATATTTTCGTATGAAGCTTGTGGTGTGGCATTATTAAAAATACTATTAAAAGATTTTTAATTTGTTTTTATACCACATTATTTTTAACAACTAACCAGTTTCGCTCTTGCCGGAGCTTCGTTAGGGTTACAAAAGACACCGTCAGTGTCAGTGTCTTTTGTAACCCTGAAAAGGCTTCGGCGGGGGCGAAACCGGTTGGTTGTCAAAAAATAAAGTGGTGTAAAAACATATCAAACGTGTATTAATATTATATTTATTTATAGTTTTTAATACTTAACAACCCTCTTGCATCCACTTTCTGATGAATACAATATTTTATTTATATACGTGTTAGCTTTTATAAAAAAAAATATTTTATATAACTGATGAGGTAAATAAAAAATGAACAAATGTTGTTATTGTGTATCTTAAGTTGTCAACATTGTGGAATTCAAGAATTATGATTATTCAAATACTTACTTAAATGTTTTATTTTTATTGTTGAATGTGGTTTTCTAGGCATTTTCGTAGGTATTATATGTATACGAGTATACCTATATCAACGGGAGAACGATATACATGCACAAAATATATATTTGTATATGTATACATTTTATTTGTGTTTTAAATTCAATTGAAATTTTAACGGAAGAATAAATAGAGGAAGGCCGATGACAACGTGGTACGTTAAAAACAATCAAAAATTAAATATTGGTCATGTAAGGAATCGGTGAAATCGACGACGTGCATGCATAACACGATGTATGAATGAATATTGAGGAATCGAGATCAGTGTGTCAGGAAAGAACAGCGTGGCTAACTAACTAAATAATTGTCTCACCGAAGGGATAGGCAGAAATAATGGACTACCACACTTTTCTTTTCTCATATACTTCTTTCGTTATATACATTTACTTCCTCAACATTCATACATGAGGGTATTATTTGCAAACCCGGCAAACTCCATCAACAATCAAAAGTGAGATATGAATTGGGTCTTATTCATAATACATTTGCACACAATTTTTATTGGTTTTCAGTTTCAAATTCGGCTTCATTCTGAAGACTTTTGCTATTAAAATATAGGGTTTGTTGCAACATGGCAAACTCCACTTGAGTACCCTCACATTATGTCATACACGTACGTCAATTTCTCCGATTCCTCACGTGGCCGACATTCAATATTTGATTTATTTGATCGGGACACGTTTTCCTCGGTCTTCCTCTACTTCTAATTCCATTTACATCGTTGACATATACTTGTTTTAACATTCTTTCTTCACTCATCTTTCAATGTGTCTAAACTATCGTAATGATCCTTTCATTATTTTGTACAAAACACTTTCATTCGCGCTGCATTCACTTCTTGTATTTTCATTCGACAATCATAATACAGTTTTCCTACAAATTCGTCTTAGAGCTCTTTTTCCTACTGCATTTATTCTACGTTTATCCTTCTTTTGTCAGTTCCATTCTTTGATTCCATACATAAGGGTCAGTACAACAAATCCATTAGCTTTTTGGATAGGCTTTTGTTTGCGATTACTATCATACTTTGTAGTAATCGCAAACAAAAGTGTACAGCGTGACGGTCCATTATTTCTGCCTACCCCTTCAGAAAGGGCGCGTGATGGTTAGTAAGCTTAAGTAAATAGAACATTGAAAAAAATGTGTGTTTGAATTTTCAAATTTAGAAGGTAGAATTATTTTGAATGTTTTGAATAGTCTAAACGGAATAAGAAACCTACCTGTTGCTCGGGCGGTGTCTGACAATTACCTATAAATATGTTGTGCGCGTGACCTCACCATTATAACTGCATGTTTACCGCAAATGAAAGTGCACGCCTGCATAGTTCCGGTGCAATACGAGTCAATCGTGATTGCTGATCATCGCTGACGGTGGCCGATGATGCTTAAATGATCATAGGTTGGATCTGACGCGGAGACATTTTTATTGCCTCCGGTAATGAGCGATTCATTTGTATTACTTTAACAAGTCATCAATTACAGCAATCACGTGATTTCTTTTAGAGCCAAGATTTATTAATTTACAACTATACTAATCGTGACAAGCAATTAACATTCTTTAAGTTATCATACCTTTGCCATTGTGATAACGTTTTCAATTGAAGTAATCAAGCTAAGATGGCAGTGCACAATGGTGTTCTTGTGCCGACCCTTATGTATGGAAATGAAGCATGGAACTGGCAAAAGAAGGATGAAAGTAGAATAAATGCAGTAGAAATGAGATCTCTAAGACGAATGTTAGGCAAATCTGTATATGATAGAGTGACAAATGCAAGTATAAGAAGTGAATGTGGTGCGAATGAAAGTGTTATGAACAAAATAAGGAAAGGGTCATTAAGATGGTTTGGACACATGGAAAGAATGAGTGAAGACAGAATGGTAAAGAAGGTATATGTAAACGGCGTGAACGGAGTTAGAAATAGAGGAAGGCCGAGAAAAACGTGGCACGATCAAATCAATCAAATATTGAATGTCGGTCACGTGACGAGAAAAATCGACGTGCGTGCATGATAAGATGTATGAATGTAGAGGAAGCGAGAGACGTATGTCAGGACAGAACAGTGTGGCGTTCCATTCTTTCTGCCTACCCCTCCGGGGAGACGGCGTGATGGTAAGTTAGTTAGTTAGAAAATTCAACGCATAAAAACGCCAATAAAAATTGCGTTTACCTGTATTTAGAAATGTGGTAAGATAAAAAAAGGTGATATGACAGTTCATTATGGTGTTCTTGTACTGATCCTTATATATGGAAGTGAAGCATGTAACTGGCAAAAGAAGAAATAAGTAACTAACTACAGTACAATTAAGATCGTATCGTAACTTAGACGCATTTGTACCGTGATGTAGAGATAAAATGCAGAATTGAGGCAGCAAGAGCTACAATTAATAAAATGAAATCACTCTTCTGCAATGACAACGCAAATTAGAAACTTCGCCAGAGAATGATCAAATGCTATATGTGGTCAGTTTTATTGTATGGATGTGAAACGTGAACCTTAAAAGTCAACTCAATGAACAGACTAGAAGCATTTGAAATGTGACCCTAACGCCGAATGCTCAGAATTCCCTGGATAGACATGGTTACCAATACCGAAGTCCTGAGGCGAGCTAGAGTTGACAGGAAGCTGTTATCAACTATCAAGGTTCGGAAGATTTCACATCTGGGTCATATACTGCGTGGGGAAAAGTACCACCTTCTCCAACTGATATTGGAGGGGGAAATTGATGGACGCCTTGGGCTCGATAGGAGACAGATGTCCTGGCAGCGAAACGTGAGTGAGTGGACCCGCATCCGAAGTGTGGAGGAGCTGTACCGAGCGGCGCAGGACGAGGACAGGTTCGCCGAGGTGATCGCCAATGTTGGGGGGACTTGACAGGGCACTTGAAGAAGAAGACGTATTTGCAACTGCATTTATTCAGCTCTCATCCTTTTTCTGTCAGTTCCATGCTTAGCTTCCATACAAAAGGTTGGAACCAGAAGGAAGACAAGATACCCTCTAAATTTAAGAGTATTTGCCATCTGAACATACTTTCACTTATATGAGAGACCTCGATCTCCGATGAGACCGCATTCAGTATACTGATTGCTCTTCCCACCGGTGTCACTAAAAGCAGGTTGATTTCGGCGGCCGATAGGTAAAACAATCTATGCTGTCGTCTACGGAAAAAAAAAAACAACATTCTCCAGCACAAATACGGTCCCAAACACGGCCAAGATTTCGAAATATCCCCTAATTACTGAAATGAGATGCCCATTTCTTCGAAGCTGCAGAGAGGTGGTCCCCAATATTCACACAAAAGAAATGTTCTGGAATAAAACCACGGACTGCTACTATACTCCCTCATATAGAGATAACTTAACCTTAATCAAGAATCACGTCTAGAAGGGCAATACAGTGAGGATGGACCGACATATTTTTCAATCATGACATATTCTATTCGATTTACAAATAGCACACTTTAAAAAAACTCTAAGACTACATAAATTATACGTATAATTACCAATTCGTTTACCATTCATAAAATAGTTCATTAAAATGAAATAATTCATAAAATAGTTCATACAATAGTTCATTCACATGACTGAACCACGTCAGTGACACTTTTGCTTTATTTTGGACATGTTTATTATTTTCTATTTGAGATCGAACCGTCTGCGAACCCGTAGACATTCCTAGTTTATCGAACTATAAAACATGCTTCTACCTTTAAAACAAAAGATTTTGGTACAAAACGTAGTACGTCTCTTATACAAACAGTTGTCTGAGAAACGCTGTCTGTGTTTATTGTGTCTTCTATGGCTTATTCGTGTCCCTTTAATGTTATGTTACAATATGTATATTTTAACCAAACAAAAATTGATTTGGTGTTTATTTTATCAAATATGCAATTTAAATTATTGAATTTAGATGAACTAAAGGCATTGTGGAATTCCATAATGATTTTTATTTATTAATCCAAACAGTGTTTTATCCACTTATAAAAAAAATTTTCGACGTGTTTTGAAGGTTTAAGACTTCATCGTCGATAAAAAAGATATAAATTATACACACTTTATACGATTTTCCCGATGATGAAAGTGTCGAGATAAATAAACTCAAAAGTAAAAAAAAACATGTTTTGTTTATTTTAATTCTATCTATTAATAATAACAGAGATGCTTAATAAATAACCAGATTCACGAGCCGCTATATAATATTTTCAAATCTGACAGCAGTTAATTAAAGTTATGTAACTTTGATCTAAATAATAATAAATAAAAAATTTGACACGATTTTTTGTTTTCGTTTATTTTGAAAGGAAACCACATTCGACCCGTTGTATGTAGGTGTCTACGTATTTTACACCATACGTTGACCTGTTCCTTCGTAGATAAATAATATAAAAGCCGTTTGAAAGTGTGGCGTACGCGAGTGCTTCTACACGTTCCATGAGATGGAGAAAATGAAAATGAGAATTTAATGTTAAAATATAATTTGAATCTTAAAACACAATTTATATTCTAATACAATGAGGGTAGCTTGTATCAACATATTTAACATTTCTTAAGGTAAATAAAATAAAAAGCACAAAACGAACAAACTGTGCAATATATATGGTTTTCGATTATGATAATTTTCTATTCTGTAAGGCTGAGGACATTATAAGATGGAGTAGACAGCGAAGGAATAACCAGTACGGTCATGTCCAAATAATAGACACCACCAAATCCCCCTATATTGCAAAACATAGTTAGCCTCACGGAACTTGTCCTCGTGGAAGACCTAATAAAGAAAGATAGACAGTTGGAAATCCACCACACAAGAGTAACCTTCTAGAGAACAGATCACATAGGTCTACAGCAAGAAAGACGAACAATAATAATTTATATGAAAAACAATTATGTCTTCTTCTTCTTCTTCCTCTTAGTTTAGGTCGTTTGACCGGTTTGTGACGGTGGCCTGTCCTGGGATGATGATGTCTAACCATCTCTCCATCTCTTCGGTGGCCTTCCTGGTAATCTCTTGCTACTTGGGTTTACATCTTTAACAATTTTTGCAATTCTCGTATTCTCCATGCGGTCCACGTGGTCTCTCCAAAAGCCTTCTGCTTCTTTCCCATCTCACCATGTCTTCAACACCACAGACAACTTATTGTTTCATTTCTGATCCGATATCTGAGGGTTTTGCCTGCGACGGAGCGTATTAACAATTATGTGTTGCTTTAAATTTCAAATATTAATTTGTAACTTTGATGTAATTAAATATAAAGAGTCTTTAATTTTTTGTCGTTTTTCAATGAAAATGATATCAAATTGAATTCTGCAAAGAATTCTCAGTAAAACGAGCGAGAATGTAAACATAAATTAACTTATCTGTTTCACGAAAAAGTGAGAGCATTAGTAAGAATTCCGGCACAATGTACCAATCAAATTTCTTATAAAAGAATGTGATCGTGTCTAAGCAACTTAAAAATATTCGTTGATGCGCTGCGCGAGTGCGAGATCGGCTGAGAGATGGTACTTTTGGTATGTAAGTGTAGGTAGGTCCATGAGAAGTGTACACAGTATGTTATTAATAATAATTGGGAGAAGACAGAGCGAGAGGTCACTTTCGATACATCACTTTCCCCGTGTGATGTGGTCGGACGATCTGGTTGTTAAATTGATATCTGAGCAGAGACCGAGTGATTTTTCTTGGTGTGATCAAGATATAAATATGTACTAAAACTAACATCAAGTAGTCTCTCCGAAGAGGTAGGCAGAAATGATGGACCGCCACAACTGTTTTTTCCTGACATACTTCTCTCGATTCCTCATCATTTATACAATTTCTTCGACTCCTCACGTTGCCAACATTTAATACGAGTATATGTTTGATTTGATGATGCCACGTTTTCTTCTGTCCTTCTCTAGTTCCAGTTCCATTTACATATACGAGTAATTTCTTAACAATTATTTCTCCAATTATTTTTTCCATGTCGAAACCAACTTAATGCCTTTTTCATTATTTTGTTTGTAACTCACCCGTGAATTGTTGAAACAAAATAACGATTTTATTTATGAATTAAAACACTGTTTTTTCACTTTTGAGTATATTTTTCTCGACATGAGTCAATCAGAAAAAGACGTGGTGGTCGTAAGAAGGGCGGAATGGGGAATGATGTTAAACATAAAGCGATCGCTCAACCCAACCAATGACAGGTCATAAGTCCTGTTAGCGCCTCGGCCACCATATTCTGTTCCCAGAAAACAATTTACATCTTTGTCTCTATTGAGATGCAATTAATTGTTTTATTTAATTATTATTTAAAATGACCTTCTATCAAGAGATTTCAGTAAAATCATTTGATTATCTTCATCATCGTTCTAATTCTATCGTTCTCCCGATGATGAAGCTGTAACTCTTCGAAACATGTCGAGAAAAATATACTCAAAAGTGGAAAACACAGTGTTTTAATTCATAAAAAATCATCATTCTGGAATTCCACAGTGTTAACGCCTTACGTTTATCTGAAACAAAATATTTTGAGAAAGTTTTTAAGAATTTTATCCAGTCTGCAAACTAACTACAAACATCTTTAGATTAACTTTTTAATTATTATTATTGTGACTCTCCGATACCGAGTTTAGTCCCAATCAAAATTTTGTCTTGATATATTATTGTGTATACGTATAAACAGGCTGATATGCAGTATTGAATATTAAATCACACCATTTTGATAAAAATATAACTTTGTATATGGGATTCATATGACCATCAAAAGCTAATAAGGACCCAAGGATTAAACATAATGAGATATGTTATATTTTAATATACTCGTATATTATAAAACAATTTTGCTCGCGTTTTCTAATTTTTGAAATAGCACCAGAGGAAAAAATGAAAGGAGTATTTTCAAATCACATTTCCATTAATACGAAACAAAACATAAATATTTTAGTGTATTTCATTTTTCTTTTCTAAAACGAATTAGACGTTTAATAACGAAAAACTTTTCGTAATCGATTGATGCACTGTTTAAAATAATATTTAAAATATAACAGAATATAACATAGACTTTTATCTAACTGCCGAGATCTTTCGCGTTCTCAATAAAAAAAAACATTAAGTAATTCTTTAGAAGGGCGAAACATGTTTCGCCCTTCTAAAGAATTATTCAGAAGAATAATTCTTTAGAAAGGCGATTCTAAAGAATTATTCAGAAGCCAGAAGTTTTCATTTATATTAATTATTTAATATGGAGATTTACATAATTTTTCAAGAAATGATAAAGATTACTTTTCATTTTTTCTCAATATATATGTAGTTCAGTTTTATGATATTTTATCATAATGATCACCAAGAGATGGAGAAAAAACTGGACGTCTTCATCACATGACGAAATGGTATATCCTTTTTAAATAGATCGCAAGATCTACATTAAGGAGAAGAAGAAGAATAATATATTACAGCTTGATTGTATTAACCACATTTACGTATTTGAACGTACGTGATACGTTCACTTTGACTGTACCATTTTGCGCTATCCCGTATCACGTACGCGCTTGAGAAAAAGTAATGTACCTAAAATGTACAAACTGTTAGGGATAAGCGCGTGTGCCAACAACACTTGAGTACAAGTCTTCGCAAATATGATAGTTTACAGGGGGCAGGCGAAGTGTGTGGTCGAGTGTTTGACATTTCGTAATTTAAAAAAATAAAATATAATTAAATTTAATTCATAAAAACCTGCTTGTTTTCTGCATGTTTCTCGGAAAATTATCTGAAGGTAGGGCGGTTAAGTTAAATGAATACAACGGTTATATAAATATAAATTTGGTTTTATTTATGAGATTGGTAATATTTAACTTTCTGAAAATGTATAAAATCTAAGGGACTCAAAGCTAGCGAGAATGTAATCAAATTTTATCAAAAGAATAATGTGGACGACACCTGAACCGTCTGGGAACTTTCAACCTCCCTTAAACGTAAACACGAGGTGCGCAGTAACGGTAGTGGAGACTTCAATCGATCGAT